>PGCI01000382.1:0-81697 GCA_002873125.1 Puccinia coronata f. sp. avenae | reverse complement strand
ATTTCACGTAGAAAAGTAGTAGGAAAAAAATAAAAAGAATATAATTCTTTTTTTGTAGAGGGGCCTGCTGGCGCAGGGGTGTTTGTAGGTGCCCTCTAAATCAGAGATCTGCAAAGCAGGGTGGTATCTGATTAAGCAAACAATGGGTTTCTGCGTAACAGAAGGTGGTACCAAAGTGCTTTTCCAATTAAGGAACCAGAATGGGGACAGAAGAATGAAAGAAGTACTCACTATTGCTTCTTTCAAGCCAAAAAGCCACGTAGGGGGGTGAAGTAGAGCTGCTGGGTAGATTGAAGGATTTCTGCGTAGGAGCTGGACACGTAGGATGATTGATTTAAAGAGAACACCACAGATAAAACAGGCAAAACAGGGCAGAGTAACTGAAATAAGGACAGGACACGGCGTAACTGATTGACTGTAATAATAATTGATGATGGGAACAACTTTTGGCTTGGAAAGAGGGCTCTATATATACCAATTTCACTCATAGTGGAGGACCTTTCTGCCTGTGTGCGTGTGGTAACTGGTTTTCAGCGCAATGTGGCCAATTTGGGAGATTGGCACTAACAAGGCTCATCCCAATGACACTGCTGGTCATTAATTCTGCGTCACAAGTGCTTTCCATGACCTTAATAAATTATTTAGTTATTGTAACTAAGGTACATAGCAACACTGACATGTGATTGTATCTGAAATGGGCCACAAATGACGCAAATGGGCCACAAATGGCTAAGGCCAATCATTAAAGGCCACGCTGGCTATGTTACTCTTATGTATTCAAGGTTTTTATTAATAAAACCTTGTAAATAAACCACGTAGAATCTACTTTTACCCTAGTTACACTTGTACATATGTGGTAACTAGGGGATTAGCTATTTCCACGCATTTGGCCAATTTCCAATTGGATTATATAATCCACGCGCAAGGTTGGAGGTTTAAACCCCAATTGGGCCTAACTCCCAAACTATACACAACACCTCAATTATAAGTCCATAATTGGTCATTTCACATATAGTATGCATATATAACAAGTACATACGTGTGTAATGTCCGTGTGACATATGTTTGTGGCCAATTCTTACGGGTAATTGGTTCAAGGTGAAGGAGTAGGAATTTAGGGGTACTTCCAGTGAGGGACCCTACATTAATTTGCATGAGGATTCAGAATATGACATAATATTTTAAGTTATCCTCAAGGTTTAGAAGTTATTTAGTATTTTTGTAAAAAGTAGTTGTTATTTTAATTTATTACTTATTTTTATGGTGCCAGGACTTTGCTAAGCTCATTGGATAAAAATAAGTAAACTGAGTTTTTTGTACATTATTAGTCATATAACTGGGTCTTAATATTGTAGTAATAATGTCTCTATTTATGTTACTTTTGTCAGGTTGGCTCTGTCATAGTAGCAAGCTGACAGGTTAGGTAAACATAGGTTAGGTCTGGTTAGGTTAGGTTAGGGCCACCTGTTAGAATCCCGGTGGGGTATGGATAAACCCCCCAAAACTAGTTTTTTGGGAAAAAACCAGTTTCTGCCCAGTTTTTGCCATTTCTGACATCTATATATACATATACATATAATATATATATATATATATATATATATATATATATATATATCAAAAAACCAGTTTCTGGCCTATATATATATATATATATATATGTATATATATATATATATATATATTATATATATATATATATATATATATATATATATGTATATATATATATATATATATATATATGTGCAAAATGTGGTCCAAATTGGCAAAAACTGGCCATATATATATATATACATCATGTGCAAAATGTGGTCCAAATTGGCAAAAACTGGCCAGAAACTGGTTTTTTGAAAAATAACCTAATTCTGCCCAGTTTTTGCCATTTCTGACCTCATTTTGCTTATATATGTATGTGGGCATATATGCGTACATGTGAGTGCATACATCTGTATTTTTATATACATACATTATGTATATAGGCATAGATCTATGTATATAGAGCTGGATGAGCAGCCAGCCGAGCTCAGCTCGCCCAGCTCTGATGGTTCTTTGGTCTCAAACCAAAGATACTGGCACCATTATCCTTGGTTTAAAGCATATGAATCAGGTTGACAAACCTCATTATTAACAAAACAAAAAGAAGGCAAGATCTGGTAGTAGAATTCACCCTTCTCATGTTTGAAGATCCTCAAAGTGTCTTTGGGGGACTATACACAAAGAGAATGACACTGTGTTAGCCTCCAATTTTGAGTAGCATAATGAGTCCATTCTTGTTAGAGAATTCACTACAGCGCTGATGGTGAGCAAATATAATATTGGAGTGACTGGTTCCAACTTCCTGAAAACCTCGCAGAACTTTTTTCTGGCTGTTTGATCTGAGAAAGTAAATTAGAGCAGGTCAAAATATGCAAGCAGAATTCAGTCCTCTTTGAAATTCAATCAAACAATTGGAGGGATAAACACACCTTTGTTAACCTCAGGGGCCTTGGTGGGGTAAATGGGCGTGGCCATGGTGCGAGTCCATTGTTGGTTGTGGGGAAGTTCTGGCGCAGAAAGCAGGAAAGATTGACAGACGCGCCCCAAGACTTTCCCACAACCCCAATCTTGTTTTGCTCCTTGTGACCTCTGCCAGCGCTGCCGCCAACTCAACTATCAACCAGATCAACCCCTGCCTTGGGTTGCTCCTTGAAACCGCCCTGTTCTAGTGCCTCCACAGATAATTTGCCGCTCTGTTTTGCTCCTTGCAACCTCTGCCAGTGCCTCCGCGAGACCAACTGTGCTGCCGTTGACCACCCTGTTTCTTCTTGCACCTTGGTCACCTCCAGAATTTTTTTTCTCCTTCCTGCTCAATTGTTTCAACCACTGTTGCTGTTCAATTGTTTGGACCTTGTTTCTGCCCAATCATTTGGACCCCGTTGCTGCTCAATTCTTTGAACCCCATTGCTGCTCAATTTTTTGGACCTCTATCGCCGCTCAATAATTTGGACCTCTGGAACCACTGGATTCCAAAAACAACTAAGAATCAAAGGCCATCATGAGCACGGAGGCAAGTCATTTATCTATCTATATAACCCCATCCCTCCCAATGTCATATGGATTTGCCATGATTTTCCTCTGGAGGCCTCCACTGGTGTGCGTATGAACCATTCGGTTGAGATGCCCTACGTCACTGCCAGTGTGAAGGCCTCTATGATGCATGGGCAGTATGGTTGAACAAAGGGAGAGTTGATGGGGGCATTGATACCATGCTGACAGTTTTTTTCTTTGGCACTGTTTAAACCAGATCTCCCAAACCCAAAACAATGTGCAACCTCCAAGGCACTTAACCTGGCTTACCAAGGCATGCGCAAAGAAATACAATAACCCTCCCCCCAACACCCTTGAAACCCCTATTTGCAAATCCTGTCCTGGAAAGGCCCACAATCCTCTAGAGTGCGTTAAGGACATCCAGCGCCAATGTCCTCAATTACCAGCTGTCTCAGGACTCCCCTTTAGAATTGGACAGTTGCCAAGTATCAACAATGCCCCCACTCAACGTGGGCCATGCCCCCAACCTGCACCACAAACTCTCTCCAATAAGCAGCTTTGTCATTGAGCTTTCATATCAGCCCATCAACTTCAACACCGGAAGGATGCAAACCTCAAGTTTGCTGGGTAGGAGCAAATCATGGCCCATGTTTGCCGGAAGGACCGCAACATCAACATACGTATGTTCCACAAAAGCTTCATAGACTACGCCAATAGTTGTTGCAAACACATTGTTGCCATAGTCAAGTTCTACCTGTTTGCCACAATGGACAGCTCACTCAAGGCCCGGTTCCAAAATCTCAGCCACCATCTAATTGCCCAAGCCAAATTCCAGAATCCCAACTACTCAAATGGTCCAGCATACGCCGGCCATCTTTTCAGTCTAGGTTGACGTAAAGCATATGAATTAAAGACCACAGTTGGAATCACCGTAATTGCAGAGAAGGTATCTTGTGATCGCAAAGGCTGGGAAGATCTCCAAACCCATCTACCTGAGGCAAATCAACTCATTGGTGAACAATTGTAGGCCCTTTCAAAACCTCTGTTTGACGGAGTCAAAGATCACTTCTAACCTTTGGAGGCTCCTGGCCTGTCTCAAGATTTTATAACGGATCCCAATGCGTTCACTTCTCACTTATCCTTCACCCTCAACAAATTTGCAAACCAATGTCACAGCAATTGAGACTTGTCACATGGCTCCCAAGCAACAAATCAACTGGCAAATTGATTGAAGGAGAATTTGTCTTTCCTAAACATGGGTTTGGTATTGATTTTTCAGGTTTCCAAGGTGTTCTTGAGTGTGCATGGAAGGCAACACACTTTGCTCATCTTACTTTACCCTCTACAACTCCCATTTCTTCTTCACATAATTGACTTGGTTACTCTGTCCAGCTCCCCACAAAAAACCCAAAGAGCTTTGCAACTGATCAAAGATGAGGACTAAAAAAAAAAAGACAAAAAAGGTTGGGTTTTTTGTGATAAAGCTAAACTTCTTCAAGATTCTATTGCTTATCTAAAAAAAAAAAAAAAAAAAAAGATGCTGATCAATCACTTGTAAAGAAGAGTTGTAATTTCCACATCATAAATATAGTGCTCATGTGTTATTGATGGATTTGAGAAATCAGTCATATATATCAATCTTCATTTGATTCCTGAAATTGTGAATAAAGGGGTTTGATAATATTTCTCATGTTTTGGATGCATAAAAGCAGTATTCAGAGTGGTTTTGATGGAAAGCCTATTAGAATCCAGGTTTGCAAGGCGGAATGGGGAATAAATTAGTGGTTGTAAGTACATTGCTCAACTGTTGGCTGCATGTCACTAATCATCAATATTCAAGGTGGGCCCAGTGGCAGGCCTCACAGAATTCAAAATATTAAAACATGCAGCATAGATGTCATGCCACTCATGGGCCTGCTCATGCCTTGGTAGAGGGTGTCTGTTTCAAATTGGTCTGGGGGCAGGAAAAAGGTGAATGTTGTCAATTGAAGAACAACATAATGTCTCAGTCCATGAATATAAGCAATGATGACAGGAGGGTTTCTGTTTGGTCTACAGAATAGGGGAAGGTCTGTGTGTGAATAATTTTCTGAGAAGAAGAATACATGGGTTTGAAATGTTGGAGAGTGAGCTCAAAGGAAAAGATGCTTCATTACTAAACAAGTGATGAAGGTATAAATACTAGCTACAAATGTGTGACAGGCCACGTAGTCAAGAACTACTGACATTTCCTCTACATGTACTAACATCCCCCCCCCTTGATGAGAAACTGACACACATGATGAAGGACAAAAAAAGAAATGTAGAGAGAAAAGGAAGAGGCAAAAGAAAAACACAAAAAACAAAAAAAGGAGAAAAAGAAATTTTTTATCCGGGGTAACCTTGGATTGCAAGGCCGGTCGTCTGATGTGCTAATTTACCAAGAGCTTTGGTGAGAACGTCCGCCAATTTGTCCTTTCCTGGAATCCAGTTGATTTGGGTTTTCCATTGGTGGAGAGCTTGGTTTGTTATGTAGAATTTGTGTTCAACATGTTGTGTTTGCTTGTTGGATGCGTCTTTGCACGCTATTTTTACCGCGGACTGGTTGTTGCAGAAGACATGAACTGCAAAGGTGAAGCCAAGTATGTCTTGGAGGAGATTCCTGATCCACAGTGAGTGTTGATTTGCGTGCTGTGAGCCTGGACCTCTACGGTGGCAGCAGGACACAAGGTATGGGGGACAACTCAATATATTTCAAGGGAAGGAATGACTATGACAAGATATGATGAGGACTTAAAGAGAGTATAATCAAGCTTTGAAGCTGATGATGAAAATAATAATGATGATCAAGGTTTGAAACCTTGCTTCTCTGACCCTAGGAGGGGAGCAATGATGCTCAATCCAAGAAAGGAGAGGGAGTAGCGGAGTAAGCTCTACGCCTCCTCTGTTAAGTACCAAGAGGGTGAAGCTGCTCTTCAGCAGTCCTATTTTTTAGGCTAAAAGAAACTAGCCAAGGCTTTTAAGGGAAAACCTGGGTGGGAATGATAACTTAGAAGCCCACTAAAAAAGCAATGAAATATGCTGATAACTTCTATGAAGAAGTGCCTCTGATGAATGATGATGATGAAGAGGAAAGGTTATGATCAAAAGATCAGAAGAATAAAATTAGAGAGCAGTAGGTAAGAGTAGTGATGAATTAGTCAACAACAGGTGACCCCAAATGACCACTAATAAGTGAGGAAATGGGAGGACCTTAGGTTGTTGAGTAATGATAAAAACTCTGGAGTAATGCTCTAAAAATTATTGTTCTGGTTCGATGATCTGATCTTGTTCATCCTTCAGCCATGTGGAAGATGAACTCAGAAGATCAAATTGAATATATGCAAGGTGCAAAACCATGTGCAAAACCTTGGAGATTAAAAGGGATTATATTCACAGGGGAAATAATTTAGACGTGATTTAATCTTAAATCATTATTCCTCATTTCTGCGGAATAACACAACACAACTATGGCACATGTAATATATTAAATTGAAGCTGTGATATCATGGATTATGAGTAAGGCACTGTTGAAGCCTTTTGGGCAACAGTGTTGTCTCTAAGGCTGACACGTGCCCTAGAGCCACGTACTCAGCCTGGCAGGTTGAGCTGGCCACGGTCACGAGTCTCCAAGATACCCACATGATGGGACATTTGTATAGGCAAATGGGAACCCCATACGTTGAACAGGCATTTGGTCCACCCCAGTTGGCGTCAGTGAAACACTCCGGCACGGGGCGCGCGTTGTTTTGGGAAGGGTTGTTCTTCAGGCGCCTATCTTTGGTGCCGGCTAGGTAACAGACAAGGTGGCTCATTGCTTTCCAGTGTTCAGGTGACAGCCTGGAAGAGAACCTGGCTAAACAGTTGACTGCATAGGTGATGTCTGGCTGTGATCCAACTGAGACACAGTTGAGTTTTCCAATGATTGACAGGTATTCAGATTGATTCACCCCCGGTTCATCGTTAGCAAAGTTGCTGTTAAAGCCTTTGGGTAACGGCATAGCTTTGACGGTCAACCCATCCCAGCATTCTTGTAGGATGTTGTCAATCAGTGTAGCTTGGTGCAACTCAAAACCTTGAGACATTCTACGGATGTTGACGCCAACCATGTTGGTTAGGCCTTCATTTGACTTGATCTCAAGACTCCCTTTCAGTTGTTCTTCTAGCTTCTTCAGTGCTGCATTCGAGGATCCGGTGACAATGCCGTCGTCCACATGTACCCATATGATCAAGTGGTTGGTCTTGTTGCTCAGTGTATACACACTCAAGTCATGATAGCTTGACTTGTATCCTAACAACAAAACGGTGGAGCTCAGATGCTTCCCACCAGCATCTGGCTGCCTGCTTTGTGCCATAGAGAGCCTTATCCAGTAGACACGCTTTGCCATCCGCCACTGGTAGACTCTCTGGTGCCCTGACCCACACCTCTTTGTTGATTGGTGCGTTGAGGTAGGCCGCCACAAAGTCAAAGTTGTACATAGGCCATTGGTGTTGTGCTGCAACTGTGAGGAGCACACGCATGGACGTGAAAATTGCCGTCAGGGCAAATGTCTGCGCATAGTCGGTACCCTCTACCTTGTTGACCCCTTGGCCACGTAGCATGCTTTGTAACGGATCAACCTTCATCATTGGTTTTCTTTGCGAAGACCCATCGTGCTCCGAGAGCTTTTCAAGTTTTCGGGAGTGGGAAGACTCTCCATACGGACTTTCTGCGGAGGTTGTCAAGTTCTTGATCCATTGCCTCCTTCCATTCCTTGGCTTCTGTGGATTTCATTGCACCTCTGAAGGAGGTGGGGACATTGCTCTGAGCTTGAATAGGCATGGCGGATAGTCCATCGATAATTGCTTCTTGTTCTGCTACCGCTTCCTCCTCCTTGAAGTTTCCTAGCTTGAGTGTTTTGACTTCTGCGGTTTCTGTTCCGGAGGGGAGGCTGTTTTGGCAAAAGTCTTCTCAAGCCAACAACCCCAGCTTCTTTGTGGCTGGTATCCAGAAGGTCCAACCTTTGGATCCTTCGACGTGTCTAACAACAAGTCCCTCCACGGCACAGTCTTTGAGTTTTTTGTTTTTCTGGTGCAACAAGAACATAAGCTTTTGATCCAAAAACACGCGTACCATTGAGTTGGGGTTTATCGCCGTAGAAGAACTCATATGGGTTAATGGTCTTTGATGTCTTGTTGGGGATGCAATTGATAGTCCAAGCCAACCAGATGAATGCATACCCCCAAAAATGTTTGCCAAGTTGACTGTCATACAGTACACTCCGCCCCATGTCTTGTACTGTCCAATTGTAGCGTTTGGCAGCCCCATTCTGGAAGTGATGATAGGGCAACAACCATTCTGCCATGACACCCTTGCCAGATAAGTAATCTTCTGCCAGAGCCTTTGATTTGAATTCCCCCGGCCCCATTGTCCAAGCGGAGGATTTTCAAAGTACCTCCGGTTTTTTTTTACCATCTGTTGATGGTCTGAATGATAGTATTGGTGGCATCAGAATTTGCCTTGAAGACCTTGACTTCACTATAAGAGGTGAATGTGTCACAAATGGTCATTGCATACTTACCGCCGGTCATTGTGGGGGGGTCAAAAGGGCCCATAAGGTTGAAACACACAACTAAGAGTATCTCCAAGCACCTGTTGCTTGGGCCAAGGGTGGTAGTCCTAGTGGCTTTACAAATGGCACACAAGGGACATTTAATTGAACCGGCGGGCATGTGTTCAGGGAGGCCATATCCCAGTTTCAGTTTGACTAACCTTCTGATTTGTCGTAGGCTGGCATGGCCAAACAAGCAGTACCAAAAGAGAAGGGTCTTCTTGTCTTGGGACAGTTCCTCTGGGTTTCACAAGAACTGACTGCTTTCAATCAGGTGGGGGGACTTAAACAGAGAATTCATCTTAATTTATTGCAAGTATTGCCGGTACAATTGGGAAAAAAAAATTGGTGGACATTGAGGATGCGAAGTGGATGTGGTAGGGGCCAGCTTTTTGTCTTGGAATCAAACTTGCTGGTCAACAATAACTTTCCCAATTTGCTAAGCAAGTTGATTGTATCAAAATCACCTGAGATGTGGAACCGGGCGTTAGCCTTCTTGAAAGCACCAAGGGACATGAGTGTCAAACGTGCTTGCTCACAGTAATAGACTTCTTCAACTTCAATGATTGTTGCTTTTATCCCGCGAAATCGCAGCGTACCTGTGTGTGAGCCTGAGTCTCTACATGACAACAGGACACAAGGTTGGGGGACGCTAGTTGAATTCCAAAGGATAAGGAAAAACAACTAGAAGGGAGAAAAGGGAGGAAAAGAAGGGAAGAGGAGAGGAAAGAAAGGGATGAAGTCTTTTTAGACTGATTTAAGCTTTCAATCCTTTAAAGGAGATGGGTTTAAGCTGAGCAAAATCTATGCCTCCTCTCTTGAAGAAAAAGAGAGGGTACAGTCAGAGACTGCCTTGATTTTTAATGCCAACAGAAACTGGCAAAGGTTATTTATCAGGAAACCTATGTGAATTTTAAGCTGCAGTCCACAGAAGCAATAAAGATAAATGTTTATGAAGCTTTTATTGATTATTTGATGTCTTTATTGGTTTGATTCTTTATGGGAGAAGAGAAGAAGAAGGTAAAGGTTAAGGGGAAAGAGGAATGATAAGATCAAAGCTCAAGAAGAACTTTGAAGAAGGAGAAGTTGGAAAATCTGCTTACTATTCAATGGGGTAGGAGAATTTTACAAGTATTTTTTTACAAGGCTTATGCCTTGTAAAACAGAAGGGTTGTAAAATTACATATTGATGGGGGGGTTATGTATTTTTACCAGCCTTACACTTATTTTTGATCCTTGTAAATTACACCCTTGTAAAAAGCTGCTTATAGAGTTCTACGGTAGGGATTCCACCAAGAATTTTACACAACAAAGCTTACAAGCATTGCAAATCAAGCCTGGTAAACTGTGTTCTGCCCCCCAATCATGTAATTTGACAAGCTTTTCTCTTACAGTTCTTTATACCATGCAAAGTCTCACATGTAAAGAAATTGTTGGGGATAGTTAGATGGAAATTTACCAGCCATCAAGAGGAGAATTACACACCTCTGATGGCCGGTACAGTCAGTACCGGCCATCACAAGGAGTAAGTACAATCCTCTCAATGGCCAGTACTGTACCAATCATGGGGAAGAGTGCATACACTCCTCTCAATGACCCGTACTCACTCTGCGTGATCACTGGTCTGTGTCGGTCACCAAGTATGCACTCCTCACAGTCACCGGCACAGACCCGTCACCTCTCCTCTGGGTGATCAGTCTGTGCTGGTCACCGAGAGGAGTACAAGCTCCTCTCGGTCACCAGCACAGACCGGTCACCGCTCCTCTTGGTGATTGGTCTGTGCCGGTCACCAAGAGGCGTACGGACTCCTCTCGGTAACCGCCACAGACTGGTCACCGCTTCTCTTGGTGATTGGTCTGTGTCGGTCACCAAGAGGAGTACGCACTCCCCTCGGTAACCGGCACAGACCGGTCATCGCTCCTCTTGGTGATCAGTCTGTGCTGGTCACCGAGAGGAGTACAAGCTCCTCTTGGTCACCGGCACAGACCGGTCACCGCTCCTCTTGGTGATAAGTCTGTGCTGGTCACCGAGAGGAGTACGAGCTCCTCTTGGTCACCCGCACAGACCGGTCACCGCTCCTCTTGGTGATCAGTCTGTGCCGGTCACCGAGAGGAGTACGGGCTCCTCTCGGTAACCGGCACAGACTGGTCACCGCTCCTCTTGGTGATTGGTCTGTGTCGGTCACCAAGAGGAGTACGCACTCCCCTCGGTAACTGGCACAGACCTGTCACCAAGATGAGGGAGTGCTGCCCAGGGTGATTGGTCTGTACCATTCACCAAGAGCTGTATGCACTCCTCCCGGTAGCCGGCACACAACGGTCACCAAGAGGAGGGCGTGCTCCTCTTGGTTATTGGTCTGTGCCGGTCACCAAGAGGAGTATGCACTCCTCTCGGTGACCGGCACAGACCGTTCACCGAGAGGATGACTCCTCTTGGCGAACGGTCTGTGCCGGTGACCGAGAGGAGTCACTCCTCTCACTCCTCTCGGTGACTGGCACAGACCGTTCACCAAGAGGAGTGACTCTTCTTGGTAAACAGTTTGTGCCGGTCACCGAGAGAAGTCACTCCTCTTGGTGAACAGTATGTGCCGGTCACCAAGAGGAGTCGCTCCCACCATGAAGAAACAATTGTCACTTGATATCAAGTGACATCCGGCCAACTCCAGCCAGCTATCCACAATCTATCCAAACCTTTTCTTTTCCTAAAACTATGTAGAATGAATTCTGCTCAGTTTCAATGAGAACTGATCTATTTCATGGGGATCCCTGAACTTTGGTACAATGAGAGCTGAGCAATGGCACAGTAAATGCCAAGCTCCTGGCCACTCTGAGTCCTGAACTGCACCAAAGTTGGCTATGAGCTGAACTGCTGAGCAGGCTGAGCTTTGCCGCAGTGAGCGCTGAGCTGACGCTCATTTTTTGCTGATTTTTTCCAAAAGGAACATCAAGAAGACCAAAATTAAATTAAGAGTATGAATGGAGTAGCTTTGAAGCTGTAAACAAAGTTGAGTAATGTCACTTGATATCAAGTGACAATTGTTTTTTCATGGTGTCCTCTTGGTGAACGTTTTTTTGCCGGTCACCGAGAGGAGTCACTCCTCTCGGTGACTGGTTTGTGCAGGCTCCTCTTGGTGAACGGTCCGCGCCTTTCTGCCGAGAGGATGCCTCCTCTTGGTGAATGGTCTGTGCCGGTCACTCCTCTCGGTAACTGGCACAGGACGGTAACAAAGAGGAGTACTCACTCCTCTTGCCGGTACAAATTGGTTGGCAAGAGGAATGTGTAATCCTTTTGGTGACCGGCAAAGACCAGTCGGTCACCAAGAGGAGTATGCACTCCCCTCAATGACAGGGGAGAGGCCCGTGGCTTTGAGGACTCAAGGAATGACATTGATGCAACAGGTGCACAAAATGGAAATAAGGCTTGTGGAAAAAAATTGAAGGGCTGTAAAACTATGTGTGGGTACTGAGTGAGAGTAATTTTACAAGCCCTCTTTTGCAAGGCTTCAAGGTTTGTAAAATTAAGGGTTGCAAAATTTGTATATTTGCACCATTCATATAATTTTACAACCCTTTATTTTACAAAGCTTAGGTCATAGTAAAGAAAGGGTTGTAAAATTGTGATTTGGTAATGATTGCAAGATTTTTACAAGCCTTATTTTACAAGGATTTATTTACATGGCATGAGAATTTGGGCAAAGGAGTTTAAAATTACATAGTGACATGGGTATTATGTAATTTTACAACCCTTTTCCTTTACAAGGCTTAAGCCTTGTGAAAAAAGACTTGTAAAATTATAGGTCCCCCTATTCAATCAGATGACACCAAATGACCACAACAACGTAGGGAAATGATGGGACCTGTGTGATTGAGTAGTGAGGAGTGTTGATCCAAGTGTTCTGTGCTTCTTCTAAGTTGGTTGATGAGTGATGATGAAAATTTTCATCAAGCTGGTGAAGAAGTGGTTAACCTGGGGCTTGATAGTGGCACGCCCAAAGGGCATGCGCACACCCCCCCAAACGCCTAAAAAAAAGGCATGCGGGGGCTGCACGCCTTCCCAACCAGGCGTGCAAACCCCCGCATGCTGCACGCTGTCCGCAGGCCTACAAATGGCGTGAGGACGGCCGGCTTGGCGTGCGGCCCTGCCAGACAGGTTTTCTGGCCATGCACGCCTGTCCGGAGGGTGTGCAGGCCTTGCACGCCCTCCGGACAGGCGTGCATGGCCGGCACGCCTGTCCGACCAGGCGTGCACGGCTGGCACGCCTGTCCGGCCAGGCTCACGTAAGCCTCTCAAATTGAGAGGCTTACGTGAGCTCCAAGTGAAATTGGTATACATAGATCCCTCTTTCCACGCCAAAAGTTGTCCATCATCATCAATTATTATTACAGTCAATCAGTTACGCCGTGTCCTGTCCTTATTTCAGTTACTCTGCCCTTTTTTGCCTGTTTTATCCGTGGTGTTCTCTTTAAATCAACCATCCTACGTGTCCAGCTTCTACGCAGAAACCCTTCAGTCTACCCAGCAGCTCTACTTCACCCCCCTACGTGGCTTTTTGGCTTGAAAGAAGCAATAGTGAGTACTTCTTTCATCCTTCTGTCCCCATTCTGGTTCCTTAATTGGAAAAGCACTTTGGTACCACCTTCTGTTACGCAGAAACCCATTGTTTGCTTAATCAGATACCACCCTGCTTTGCAGATCTCTGATTTAGAGGGCACCTCACCGCCAAAGGGGTTGTATCGGTTACAACCCCCCGCGGCTAGATCGGTGGCGGCAACCAATGTAACATCGGTCTACCAGACCGATGTTACATTGGCGGCTCCCACCGATACATTATGCCTTTGTTCTAATGTATCGGTGGGCCCGGCCGACATAAAATCGGTCTGGGCGACCGATGTAACATCGGTCGCCTCTGGCCGACGTTATCGCGGGGGGTTGTAAACGATACAACCCCTTTTGCAGTGCCTACAAACACCCCTGCGCCAGCAGGCCCCTCTATAAAAAGAATTATATTCTTTTTATCTCTTCTTTACTACTTTTCTACGTGAAATTACCCCACTTTACCCTTATTTTGCACTCTTATCACCTTGTGTAGCTAAAAGGTATCAGCCCTTGGCATCACAGAGGCTGACACAAGTGGTACCCTTATAAGGGTACCACTTGGTACCCTTATAAGGGTACCACTTGGTACCCTTATAAGGGTACCGAGTGGTACCCTTATAAGGGTACCACTTGGTACCCTTATAAGGGTACCGAGTGGTACCCTTATAAGGGTACCACTTGGTACCCTTATAAGGGTACTGAGTGGTACCCTTATAAGGGTACCACTTGGTACCCTTATAAGGGTACCAAGTGGTACCCTTATAAGGGTACCACTTGGTACCCTTATAAGGGTACCACTTGGTACCCTTATAAGGGTACCACTTGGTACCCTTATAAGGGTACCGAGTGGTACCCTTACAAGGGTACCACTTGGTACCCTTATAAGGGTACCGAGTGGTACCCTTATAAGGGTACCAAGTGGTACCCTTATAAGGGTACCAAGTGGTACCCTTATAAGGGTACCGAGTGGTCCCCTTATAAGGGTACCGAGTGGTCCCCTTATAAGGGTACCAAGTGGTACCCTTATAAGGGTACCACTTGGTACCCTTGCAAGGGTACCACTTGGTACCTTAAGGTACACTTACCCTTATAAGGGTACCACTTGGTACCCTTATAAGGGTACCACTTGGTACCCTTATAAGGGTACCACTTGGTACCCTTATAAGGGTACCACTTGGTACCCTTATAAGGGTACCACTTGGTACCCTTATAAGGGTACCACTTGGTACCCTTATAAGGGGACCACTCGGTACCCTTATAAGGGGACCACTCGGTACCCTTATAAGGGTACCACTTGGTACCCTTATAAGGGTACCACTTGGTACCCTTATAAGGGTACCACTCGGTACCCTTATAAGGGTACCAAGTAGTACCCTTATAAGGGTACCACTCGGTACCCTTATAAGGGTACCAAGTAGTACCCTTATAAGGGTACCAAGTAGTACCCTTATAAGGGTACCGAGTGTACCCTTATAAGGGTACCAAGTGGTACCCTTATAAGGGTACCAAACGGTACCCTTATAAGGGCACCAAGGGGCTCACGTAAGCCTCTTGATTGGAGAGGCTTATGTGAGCCTGGCCAGACAGGCGTGCCAGCCGTGCACGCCTGTCCGGAGGGCGTGCAAGGCCTGCAAGCCCTCCAAACAGGCATGCATGGCCAGCACACCTGTCCGGCAGGGCCCCACGCCAAGCCGGCCGTCCTCACGCCATTTGTAGGCGTGCGGAGGGTGTGCGGCATGCGGGGGAGGGCGTGCGGGGGTTTGCACGCCTGTTTAGGAAGGCGTGCAGCCCCCGCACACCTTTTTTTAGGCGTTTGGGGGGGGCGTGCCGCTATCAAGCCCCGGTTAACCTTGTTAATTGAAATGCATATATGCAATATAGTTTGAACTTAGAAAATGATTAGATGTTATGTGAACTTCCTGGTTAATTACTTCACTCTTATATTACTTCACACTTATACACAACAAATTATGGATATTATAATATGGAAATATTCATATTGAAGAGAGGAATAAGAAGATAAAATTTTTGAAGCCTTTTGGGCAACTGTGTTGTCTCTAAGGCTGACACTGTGCCTGTAATGTAATTACATGGGCCATCAGTTGCTACCTTCACAGAGATGGGATGTTGTGGCAGGTTGAAGTCATGTAGGGTGTACCTGTTGCCTGTGACGTTATCCAAGGCACCTGAGTCCCACAGTGCTTCTTGACCATCTTTTTCAACCAAGAATTCTCAAATGTTGAAGCAATCAAGGGACGGCTCAACCAAGCCTGGTTCTTGTTCAAAGGTGTAGCACTGTTATGACGCGCTCACGGGAGAGGAAGGCTCGCACCGGGGTTCCTAGTCCTGATAGTTAAGATGTCAGCTTGCTACTATGACAGAGCCAACCTGACAAAAGTAACATAAATAGAGACATTATTACTACAATATTAAGACCCAGTTATATGACTAATAATGTACAAAAAAACTCAGTGTACTTATTTTTATCCAATGAGCTTAGCAAAGTCCTGGCACCATAAAAATAAGTAATAAATTAAAATAACAACTACTCTTTACAAAAATACTAAATAACTTCTAAACCTTGACGATAACTTAGAATATTATGTCATATTCTGAATTCTCATACAAATTAATGTAGGGTCCCTGACTGGAAGTACCCCTAAATTCCTACTCCCTCACCTTGAACCAATTACCCGTAAGGATTGGCCACAAACATATGTCACACAGACATTACACACGTATGTACTTGTTATATATGCATACTATATGTGAAATGACCAATTATGGACTTATAATTGAGGTGTTGTGTATAGTTTGGGAGTTAGGCCCAATTGGGGTTTAAACCTCCAACCCCGCGTGTGGATTATATAATCCAATTGGAAATTGGCCAAATGCGTGGAAATAGCTAATCCCCTAGTTACCACATATGTACAAGTGTAACTAGGGTAAAAGTAGATTCTACGTGGTTTATTTACAAGGTTTTATTAATAAAAACCTTGAATACATAAGAGTAACATAGCCAGCGTGGCCTTTAATGATTGGCCTTAGCCATTTGTGGCCCATTTGCGTCATTTGTGGCCCATTTCAGATACAATCACACGTCAGTGTTGCTATGTACCTTAGTTACAATGACTAAATAATTTATTAAAGTCATGGAAAGCACTTGTGACGCAGAATTAATGACCAGAAGTGTCATTGGGATGAGCCTTGTTAGTGCCAATCTCCCAAATTGGCCACATTGCGCTGAAAACCAGTTACTACACGCACACAGGCAGAAAGGTCCTCCACTATGAGTGAAATTACTATATATAGAGCCCTCTTTCCACGCCAAAAGTTGTCCATCATCATCAATTATTATTACAGTCAATCAGTTACGCCGTGTCCTGTCCTTATTTCAGTTACTCTGCCCTGTTTTGCCTTTTTTATCCGTGGTGTTCTCTTTAAATCAACCATCCTACGTGTCCAGCTCCTGCGCAGAAACCCTTCAGCCTACCCAGCAGCTCTACTTCACCCCCCTACGTGGCTTTTTGGCTTGAAAGAAGCAATAGTGAGTACTTCTTTCATCCTTCTGTCCCCATTCTGGTTCCTTAATTGGAAAAGCACTTTGGTACCACCTTCTGTTACGCAGAAACCCATTGTTTGCTTAATCAGATACCACCCTGCTTTGCAGATCTCTGATTTAATGGGCACCTACAAACACCCCTGCGCCAGCAGGCCCCTCTATAAAAAGAATTATATTCTTTTTTATCTCTTCTTTACTACTTTTCTACGTGAAATTACCCCAATTTACCCTTATTTTGCACTCTTATCACCTTGTGTAGCTAAAAGGTATTAGCCCTTGGCATCACAGAGGCTGACAGGCCCAGATAAAGGAGTGGCTAGTGGGCAGGTGTAAGGCACCATTGGCGCGGTTAAAAACAGCCGGGGGTTGGCTGATTCTTCAATTTCATAAGCACCAATTCTACTACACAACTGCATTTCGCTCAGGCAGGGCACACCCCTCAGGCCTGAGCGCCACCATTTTTTGACCCTTCTCTCCCCTCTCCATCCTCCTTCTTTCCCTTGAGCCGCGCAAGTTCCGCCTCTAGCTTGCTGATCCGAGTCGCCTCCGCCTTTCCCTTCTGTGGGCAGTCTCTGGACAAGTGGCCCTGCGCGCTGCACCGGAAACAAAGGCCTGCGCACATCATGCGTGCCCGTTTGCTGTTGGACAACCGTCCTTTGAATGCCAAGATGTCCATGGCGTTGGGGTTGGGCGCCGGGGTCGTGGGTGCGGGGCCTGGGGCTGCCTCCGCTCCATTGATCTCATTGTCAATCTTCAGAGCAAGGTGGGTGACTGCCGTCAGGGTGTCGAATTCCGTCCAAGCCAGGACAAGTGCCAAGCGGATGTCCTTCTTCAGCCCTTGGGTGTATTGGCTGACCAGCGTGCTGGGTTCCCAACTTGCCTTGTGCGCGTGTATGTTGAACGCATGGGTGTAGTGCGCTACGGTCCTTGTCTGCTTCAGTGCGCGTAAAGCTTTCTCGGCCCGACTCTTCTTTTCCATATCAAAGTACATGGTCTGGAAGGCGGTAGAAAACTCCTCGTAAGTGACGTCCTCGCCTGCAAACACGCTTGCCGTGAAACGTTGCGCCCACACACTCGCGAGGCCGGTCAGGTATTACAGAGAGAAGACAAGCTTGCTTTGGTTGTCGGGGAACAGGTGGCCGTTCGATATGATGTAAAGACCGATCTGATTTGCGTAAACTTCTGCCTTTACGCCCCGGGTACTGTCAAATTTATCCGGGACGCCTACTTTTGGTCCCTTATTGGCCAGCGGGGTCAGAGCTCCTGGTGTGGCCTCCGCCGACGCGGCCGCCAGCCGTTCTTCCGCTGCCAGTCGCGCAGCCTCCGCCTGTTGACGTTGTTTGCGCTTGTCTTTGGCGGTCTTTTCTGCCTCCTGGCGTTGCCTGCGCTCGTCTTGGACAACCTGCATGAGTTCTGCTAGCTGTTTCTGGAGTTCTGCCGGGTCCATTGATGTTGGCTGTACGTCCAGGTGTTCTGGTTGGTTCTGTGTCTTGTTCAGTGGTTCTGGGTCTGTGTTTGGTGGTTCAAGTTTTAGGTTTCTGGGTTTTGGTGGGTTCTAAGCCTTTGTCTCCTGGTTATTTAGATCTTGCAATGTGTTATGACGCGCTCACGGGAGAGGAAGGCTTGCGCCGGGGTTCTTAGTCCTGATAGTTAAGATTGCAAGACGGGAGAAGTTTAAGCTTCTCCCCGCGTCACGTCTACATAGTGATGATCTGTGACATGCTGTCAACATGTGATCATGACAAACCCTCTTCATTGTTGTTGGCAAACAAGTCTGAATTCATCATCCGCACCTCAATTGGCTTGGGTCCCGGATTGGTTTGGTCTTGACGGTTGGGGGGGGGGTCATTTGGTTGGATTGTTGCCGTGGTTGTTCAGGTTGAAGTGGGAAAACATATGGAGCGCGGTCAAAATTATAAGTGATGGAACTAGGCAAAAAGGCTGGGTTAGACCGGGAACCTGGGCCGGGGGGGCCGTTGGACTTGTTAGGTTGACCTCTCTTCTTGTTGGGACAATCAGGAGCCAGATGATCACTTTTGTTGCAGATGTAGCATTGAGCATTCTTGTTGACTGCTCTAGCCTCCACCGTTGTGGTTTCAGCTTGATCCGGGTCGTTGGATCAGTTGGCTAGCTAGTTTCATCTGTAGCAAGTGGGTTTTGGTTGGTCTAGACGTTTTGGACAGGTGTTGTTCTGTCCTGGCAGCGTCAAAAAACCTGAGCATATCTTGGGACTTTGGCAGCAAGTAGTCATGGGACTCAATGTAAAGTTTGACCGCTTGGCGGATACTGTCCTTCAGGTTGTTTTGGATGACTAGGCCCACGATTTCTTCCCATGAGAGTTTGATCCCTTGTTTGGTAAATGATTTTCCAATGTTGGAAAACCGTTCATACAAGGCTGCCGTTGTCGCATGGTCAGAGGGATTGACATTAATCAGATTGTTCCACATTTGTAGTTGAGCCGCACGGTTTACAACGTGGAATTTGGACAGAAGGTGGGCATAGACACAGGCAGCCAAGGGTACACTGCAAGAAAACTAACCTCAGATGGCTACATCCAATTTTATATCGGAAGTGGCCATCTGAGGCAAACTCGGTGTTGGACCAACCGATGCAATACCTCAACCAATTCAAAATCGGTTGAGGACTTCCAATGAAATCTCGGTCGAGGTGTCAACTCAGGGAAATTGTTTCCTCGGTTGACACCCAAGCGATGCAGCCTTGGGTGCCAGAGACCAAGGCACCATCCATTGGTTTGAAAATCACCGATTCAATCTTGAATCGGTGATTTTTGAACCGATTGAACTATTCCATTGGTTGACATCAACCAATGGAATGTGTAATTCCATTGGTTGATGTCAACCAATGAAATAATTACATCGGTTGACATCAACCAATAAGAAATGCCGGTAGCTGCGGGCAACTCTAGCTCGCCGAGCTGGTACATCAAGTGAAAGTCTGTACCAGCTCGGCAAGCAGATAGGGATGCCCGCTGAGCTGATAGAGACTATGCTTGGCAAGCAGGAAGATCTGCCTGCCGAGCTGGTGCGGTAGCCTGTACCGGCTTGGCTGGCAGGTCAACCTGCTTGCTGAGCTGGTACAGTCTGTACCGGCTCGGCTGCCCGGTCAATCTGCCTAGTGAGCTGGTCAGCTCCGCTGGCAGGTCAACCTGCCCGCTGAGCTGGTACAATCTGTATGGACCAGCTTGGCGAGCAGGTTAACTTGCCCGCTGAGCTAACCTGCTCGCCGAGCTGGTACCCACTCGGCAAGCAGGTTGACCTGCCAGCTGAGCTGGTACCAGCTTGGCGAGCAGGTTAACCTGCCAGCTGAGCTGGTACCAGCTCGGCGAGCAAAAGGCAGAGGCTGTGCCTTGACAAAGGCAAAGGCTGTCCCTTTGCAAAGGCAAAGGCCGTGCCTTGGCAAAGGCAAAGGCCGTGCCTTGACAACGGCAAAGGCCGTGCCTTGGCAAAGGCAAAGGCCGTGCCTTGACAAAGGCAAAGGCCGTGCCTTGTCACAGGCAAAGGCCATGCCTTGGCAAAGGCAAAGGCCGTGCCTTGGCAAAGGCAAAGGCCGTGCCTTGGCAATGGCAAAGGCCGTGCCTTGGCAAAGGCAAAGGCCGTTCCTTGGCAAAGGCAAAGGCCGTTCCTTGGCAAAGGCAAAGGCCATGCCTTCGCAAAGGCAAAGGCCGTTCCTTGGCAAAGGCAAAGGCCGTGCCTTGGCATAGGCAAAGGCCGTGCCTTGGCCTAGGCAAAGGCCGTGCCTTGGCAAAGGCAAAGGCCGTGCCTTGGCAAAGGCAAAGGCCGTGCCTTGGCAAATGCAAAGACTGTGCCTTGGCAAATGCAAAGGCCGTGCCTTGGCAAAGGCAAAGGCCGTGCCTTGGCAAAGGCAAAGGCCGTGCCTTGGCAAAGGCAAAGGCTGTGACTTGACAAAGGAAAAGGCCGTGCCTTGGCAAAGGCAAAGGCTGTGACTTGACAAAGGAAAAGGCCGTGCCTTGGCAAAGGCAAAGGCCGTGTCCTGGAAAAGGCAAAGGCCCTGCCTTGGCATAGGCAAAGGCCGTGCCTTGGCACAGGCAAAGGCCGTGCCTTGACAAAGGCAAAGGCTGTGCCTTTACAAAGGCAAAGGCTGTCCCTTTGCAAAGGCAAAGGCCGTGCCTTGGCAAAGGCAAAGGCGGTGCCTTGGCAAAGGCAAAGGCCGTGCCTTGGCAAAGGCAAAGACCGTGCCTTGGCAAAGGCAAAGGCCGTGCCTTGACAAAGGCAAAGGCCGCCCCTTGGCAAATGCAAAGGCCGTGCCTTGGCAAAGGCAAAGGCCGTGCCTTGGAAAATTGTCAGCTTGCTACTATGACAGAGCCAACCTGACAAAAGTAACATAAAAAGAGACATTATTACTACAGTATTAAGACCCACTTATTTGATTAATAATGTACCAAAAACTCAGTTTACTTATTTTTATCCAAAGAGCTTAGCAAAGTCCCGGCACCATAAAAATAAGTAAAAAATTAAAATAAAAACTACTTTTTACAAAAATACTAAATAACTTCTAAACCTTGACGATAAATTAGAATATTATGTCATATTCTGAATTCTCATACAAATTAATGTAGGGTCCCTCACTGGAAATACCCCTAAATTCTAACTTCCTCACCTTGAACCAATTATTTGTAAGGATTGGCCACAAACATATGTCACACAGACATTACACACGTATGTACTTGTTATATATGCATACTATATGTGAAATGACCAATTATGGACTTATAATTGAGGTGTTGTGTATAGTTTGGGAGTTAGGCCCAATTGGGGTTTAAACCTCCAACCCCGCGTGTGGATTATATAATCCAATTGGAAATTGGCCAAATGCGTGGAAATAGCTAATCCCCTAGTTACCACATATGTACAAGTGTAACTAGGGTAAAAGTAGATTCTACGTGGTTTATTTACAAGGTTTTATTAATAAAAACCTTGAATACATAAGAGTAACATAGCCAGCGTGGCCTTTAATGATTGGCCTTAGCCATTTGTGGCCCATTTGCGTCATTTGTGGCCCATTTCAGATACAATCACACGTCAGTGTTGTTTTGTACCTTAGTTACAATGACTAAATAGGTTATTAAGGTCATGGAAAGCACTTGTGACGCAGAATTAATGACCAACAGTGTCATTGGGATGAGCCTTGTTAGTGCCAATCTCCCAAATTGGCCAGATTGCGCTGAAAACCAGTTACTACAAGCACACAGGCAGAAAGGTCCTCCACTATGAGTGAAATTAGTATATATAGAGCCCTCTTTCCACGCCAAAAGTTGTTCCCCATCATCAATTATTATTACAGTCAATCAGTTACGCCGTTTCCTGTCCTTATTTCAGTTACTCTGCCCTGTTTTGCCTGTTTTATCCGTGGTGTTATCTTTAAATCAACCATCCTACGTGTCCAGCTCCTGCGCAGAAACCCTTCAATCTACCCAGCAGCTCTACTTCACCCTCCTACGTGGCTTTTTGGCTTGAAAGAAGCAATAGTGAGTACTTCTTTCATCCTTCTGTCCCCATTCTGGTTCCTTGATTGGAAAAGCACTTTGGTGCCACCTTCTGTTATGCAGAAGCCCATTGTTTGCTTAATCAGATACCACCCTGCTTTGCAGATCTCTGATTTAGAGGGCACCTACAAACACCCCTGCGCCAGCAGGCCCCTCTATAAAAAAGAATCATATTCTTTTTATTTCTTTCCTACTACTTTTCTACGTGAAATTATCCTACTCTACCCTTATTTTGAACCCTTATCACCTTGTGTAGCTCAAAGGTACTAGCCCTTGGCATCACAGAGGCTGACAATTGGGGGTCTGGCCGGGAAGTTACCACTATCCACTTGTGGTAATTGACTCCTGGTACCTACTCGTCCTACTTTTGCTTTTCACTCACACAAAAAATTACCAAACCCACTAAAAATCATTTATAAAATAAATCCACTAAAAAATATCCTTCTGCTTTATTTTTTTAAGCATTCTTTTAGTGAACCAATACACTAAATTTCTCATTTCCACTCCTGAATTTATTTATCCTCCTTTTGACCAAATTGCCCACTTTGAATTAATCAAACACTATCTCAAAGTCCTCAGATTGCGCAAAGAAGAGGAAATAGCTAACTATCAAACTTCTGATTGGGAAAAACTTACGCCTACAGAACAGTTTCAACTTGCTCTTTTTCACTCTCACCAACGTGCTCAAAAGGCCACTGAACTTCTCATCAAACTCAACGCCATCAACAGAAGAAATCAAGAGAACAAGAGGCGTGCAGATCCTCAAAGAACCTTAGAATACAAACAACAGTTTTATAATAGTCAGTTTAATTCTTCTTTATCTTTAATAAAATTATTAAAAATACTCATTTTTACGCCTGAATATCCTCTAGTGTCTTCCACTACTACTCCAAGCACTTCCAACTCTTCTACCACGGCCCCAGCGACCTCTGTGGCCAATTCTATTACCCCACTTATGGCTCCACCAACAAGTAAGTTTATTATTTACCTTAATTAAATTTTTCGTGGCCCTTTTTCACTAATATGTCCTGTGAAAATAGTCCTGTCAGGAAGTCTACCAGGGATCACAAGCCTGATCTCCACGGCCCCTTACCCCCGGCCACTAGGCAACCTAGAGCCAGAGAAGTTGCCCCAGAACTTGGAATTCAAGAAGAAAGCCACCAGTCACCCCAATCCTCAAGCCATGGACGTGGACGTGGAACCAATCCCTTCCACCTCCTTGGCCAGTACCCAGAAACCCCAGACGGAAGAAGAGGACCTGGAAATCCAGGTGATAGGTATGTCCAAGGAGGACAAAATAGCCAGATTGGTCAAGATACATGTGACCAACCATCAGAAATTCTTGAAAGCCCAGAAATCCAAGGCCACCCAGGAGATGATGCTGAATCTTTTAGAACTAGCCCAGAAGAGGCAGAAAGAACTACAGAAGTTTATCTCCAAAAAGGAAGTAGAGGAGTACACAAAGGGATAGAACCCTTGGGAGAAAAAGAGAGTATTGTTTCCCCACACAGCCAACAAGAACAAGGGAAAGAATATGAGCAGTTTTTCTATGGACAACCGTCATTACAACAATCCCCAGAAGTGGAAGAAATTGGCCAACATCAGCAGCGCCATAACCAGCTTCTACAACAGCTTAGATTAGGTTTTTCTATCATAGATAATTCTCTTACAATTGTGCATAACAATATCCTTTTGTTAGATAAAAATGCTAAAACACGCCACAAAACTGTTTTAGAATTTTTAAATAAGGCTCCTCCTCCGCCTGAGTCTTTAGAGAATTATATGTCTAGCTCTTCTCTCATTTTAAATCAATTGTATAAATTTCTTAACTCACCTAAGTCTGTCTTTACGCATAATGAATCTGATTTTCAAGCTAAAACTTCTGAGCCAAAGATCCCTAATGTGCCCAAAAAATTAGAAGAACTTGAAGATGAACATTCCAAGTATTCTAATGATGATTTGGCGGATAAAATTAACAGATTAAAAGACATTTTTCATGCTAATACTGAACATATAATTAACAAAATTAATAAAAATGCCATTCACACTTTACATGCCCAAAATGTGAAATTAGAACTTGAACAAATGGACTTGAAAAGAATGATGATTGAACTACAAGCTCAAGTAGCCTTAATATCTGATCAAAACAACAAGAATGTTAATGGAACTCTACTATTAAAGCATCTGTTAGACGTGAAATTTGAATTAGCAGACTTAATTGAAGAAATCCCTACCAGAGCTATTCCTGTTAATAACTCTACGCCCAAATATAACAATCCTTATATGGAAACCATAATTGAAACCAATGGAGGAAATAATAACAACTATCCTCATACCAATCAACAACATAACAACAATAGTCAAACCAATTATACCAAATATAATAGCAGTCCACCCTTGCCTCCTAATAACAATTACCCTCCTATTAATTCCCCTACTTATAATAACCATCATAATGGGAGCCAAGGGAGCCATGCTCATTCCTCACGTAACCAGGTATATATTAACAATACTAACAACTTCATAGACCCTTCCCTTCTGAATAAATTGTTGCCACCATTTGAAGAATGGAACAAATTCTCAGGAGAGGGAGATTATGACCATATTAACTTCATTAAATATATTGATCATATATTAACAGTCTACAGAGCTCCTGATGAGGCTATCCTTACAAGATTTCCCAGATTATTTGAAGAAGTAGCCTTTGACTGGTTTATTAGTAAACAAGCTACCATGGGACAACAATCCTGGCCAGCTTGGAAAGAATTGATCAAACAACAATTTGGCACTAGACTCTGGGAGAAGAAAATGCGCAGAGCCTCTGAAAATGACTATTTTGACCCAGTTAAACATAATCCCCATCAATGGTGCCTGAACCAGAAAAAGAGGATTGAATGCATTTATCCTAAATTAGATCAGGAACAAATAAATGATTTAATACTTAATCAAACTAAAGGCAGCCTAGAACATAATGTCAGATGTAGAATCAATGACATGGATTGTGACTTATCCACTCTTATAGGTGTTATGGAAGAAGTGGTAGAAATGACTGGGATCAATAAGAAGCACAATCCTTCTGATAAGAAGGATTACACTCCTAGAACAGATCCTCCCAAAAAGTTAGAATCTAAGCCAGCTGAACCTATTAGAAAAGAAAAGACTCCTACGTGTTGGAATTGTGGAGAAACTGGCCACAGAAGTACTGAATGTACCAAACCTAGGAGAAAAATCAATAATGTGCAGGAAAGCCCTGATTCAGATTCTGAAGGTACCTTTGATATCATACAACAAGAACCCTGTAATACACATTATGGTCAAGATGATGATGACTCAGAATCTAGTGGTCATGCAGTGTTGGTAATTAATGCTGATATTGGCAATGACTTCAGCATTAATACCATCCATGGTGAATCTAACTTACCCCAGAAATGGGAAGACAATATGGATATTGGTCATATATCTGATGCTAAGCTATTAACTTACAAACCTGACGAAGGAAGGTGTTACACTCTAGGAAAAACCAGTTACACTAAGGTTATTTTCAGAGACTTAGCAGTTAAGACACTATTAGATATAGGAGCTTTTTGTTCTTGTGCCAGTGCTACATTTTTGCAACAAATATACCCTGAATGGGGCAAACATTTATTGCCTGTTCCCAAAGCTACATTTAGCAGTTGTAACTCCACCATGAAACCCATTGGTGTCATAAATTTGCCCTTAATATTCCCTCACACTAAGGGATCCCTCAGATTAAGTGTAGAATTTGTAGTACTTTCAGATGCTATTTGTGACTACCTTATACTAGGTAATGATACCTTTTGCATGTATGGTATTGACATTTTCCAGTCCAAAGATAGATATTTTACCATTGGAGGAGATTGGAAAAGGAAATACCAAATTTGCAATATTCATTCTGAAACTATTGCCCCTGTTTCTCAGGAACCTGACCCCAAGGAATTAGAGGATTTTAATAAAGAATACATGTCCCAAGCTGCTATAAGTGACATACTAACCAATGCTCAAATAGTAGATGTTCTTAAAGTATGCTACAAGAATAAAGAAGCCTTCTGTACCCTTGAAGAACCCATTGGCAATGTCACAGGACATGATATTAAATTAGAATTAACTTGTGAACCTCCTTACCCACCTGCTCTCAGAAAAGCAGCCTACCCTTCTAGCCCTAAATCTAGAATAGCCTTAGAAGCACACATTAAAGAGCTTATAGATCTACGTGTTCTTAGAAAAGTGGGCCATAATGAGCAAGTGGACATCACTACCCCAGTTATTATTGCCTGGCATAATGATAAGTCTAGGATGGTTGGAGATTTTAGAGCTTTAAATAATTACACTAAAGCTGATAATTATCCCATTCCAAGAATTGACCATTCTCTGCATAATTTATCCAAAGCTAAGTACATAACCTGTATGGATGTTCTTAAAGGGTTTCACCAGATACCTATTGAACTTAATAGCCGCCAATTTATAAGAATTATCTGCCATCTTTGTCAGCTTGCTACTATGACAGAGCCAACCTGACAAAGGTAACATAAATAGAGACATTATTACTACAATATTAAGACCCATTTATATGACTAATAATGTACAAAAAAAAACTCAGTTTACTTATTTTTATCCAATAAGCTTAGCAAAGTCCTGGCACCATAAAAATTAGTAATTAATTAAAATAATAACTACTTTTTACAAAAATACTAAATAACTTCTAAACCTTGAGGATAACTTAGAATATTATGTCATATTCTGAATCCTCATGCAAATTAATGTAGGGTCCCTCACTGGAAGTACCCCTAAATTCCTACTCCTTCACCTTGAACCAATTACCCGTAAGAATTGGCCACAAACATATGTCACACGGTCATTACACACGTATGTACTTGTTATATATGCATACTATATGTGAAATGACCAATTATGGACTTATAATTGAGGTGTTGTGTATAGTTTGGGAGTTAGGCCCAATTGGGGTTTAATCCTCCAACCCCGCGCGTGGATTATATAATCTAATTGGAAATTGGCCAAATGCGTGGAAATAGCTAATCCCCTAGTTACCACACGTGTACAAGTGTAACTAGGGTACTAGTAGATTCTACGTGGTTTATTTACAAGGTTTCATTAATAAAAACCGTGAATACATAAGAGTAACATAGCTAGCGTGGCCTTTGATGATTGGCCATAGCCATTTGTGGCCCATTTGCGTCATTTGTGGCCCATTTCAGATACAAATACACGTCAGTGTTGCTATGTACCTTAGTTACAATGACCAAATAGGTTATTAAGGTCATTATAAACACTTGTGACGCTGAAATAATGATCAACAGTGCCATTGGGATGAGCCTTGTTAGTGCCAATCTCCCAAATTGGCCACATTGCGCTGAAATATAGCAACTACACGCACACAGGCAAGAAAGGTCCTCTACTATGAGTGAAAATAGTATATATAGAGCCCTCTTTCCACGCCAAATGTTGTTCATCATCATCAATTATTATTACAGTCAATCAGTTACGCCATGTCCTGTCCTTATTTCAGTTACTCTGCCCTGTTTGCCTGTTTTATCCTTGGTGTTCTTATTAAATCAACCATCCTACGTGACCAGCTCCTGCGCAGAAACCATCCAATCTACCCAGCAGCTCTACTTCACCCCCCTACGTGGCTTTTTGGCTTAAAAGAAGCAATAGTGAGTACTTCTTTTATCCTTCTGTCCCCATTCTGGTTCCTTAATTGGAAAAGCACTTTGGTACCACCTTCTGTTACGCAGAAACCCATTGTTTGCTTAATCAGATACCACCCTGCTTAGCAGATCTCTGATTTAGAGGGCACCTACAAACACCCCTGCGCCAGCAGGCCCCTCTATAAAAAAGAATTATATTCTTTTTATTTCTTTCTTTACTACTTTTCTACGTGAAAATACCCCACTCTACCCATCCTTTGCACTCTTATCACCTTGTGTAGCTAAAAGGTACTAGCCCTTGGCATCACAGAGGCTGACAATCTTGGTGTTTTTGAATACCTCAGGATGCCCTTTGGAATTAAGAATGCACCTTCTCATTTCCAAAGAATGATGGACTCTATTTTTGGATCTTTTATCCGCCAGTGTTGGATGATGATCTATATTAATGATATAATCATTTATTCAGATGACTGGGAAAAACATGAAGAAAAGATAAAAATAGTATTAGAAACTTCCATTAAAGCTGGTCTAAAAATGTCTATTAAAAAGTGCAATTTTGGATATGGTGAACTTAAAGCTTTAGGACACATTGTTTCTGGTCTGTCCCTAGCTATTGACCAAAATAAAGTAGCAGCTGTAATGCTCAAACCTATGCCTCAGAATATCACTGAAATGCAATCTTTCCTTGGATTTTGTGGTTATTATAGGAAACATATTGAGAAATTTGCTATTTTAGCCAAGTCATTGTATGAGTTATGTAGTAAAGAAACCATTTATGAAATGACTCACCCTAGAGTACTAGATTATGAACAACTGAAGCTAGCCCTTACTACTGCTCCTGTGCTAGCTCAACCAGATTATAATTTACCCTTTATCTTATACATAGATGCTTGTCTAGATGGCTTAGGCGCTGCCTTACACCAAGAATTCTTAGTTGAAGATAAAATAATAGAAAAACCAGTCCTGTTTATTTCAAGACAAATTAAGCCAACAGAGAAAAAGTATGGAGCCAGTCAAACAGAATGTTTAGCTCTTGTATGGTCCCTAGAGAAGCTACATTATTATCTTGAAGGTAGTAGAATTGTTGTAGTCACTGATTGCACAGCAGTTAAAACCCTTATGAACATGCAGACACCTAATAGGCAAATGTTAAGATGGCAAATTGCTATCCAGCAATACAGAGGACATATGACTATTGTTCATAAAGCTGGTGAAAAGAATAGTAATGCTGATGGCTTAAGCAGATGGGTTTTACCAAACACTCCAGATAACCCTGCCTGGGATCCTGAAGATGAAGATATATTCCCCATTTTAGGAATACATGTTTGTGATTTGGATGAAGCCTACTATACTCTTATCAAAGATAGTTACCAGTATAATCCTGAATTTGTCAAATTAATAGACATACTTAGCAATGAAAACAGCTCCTATGAATTAATTGCTAGTTTACCTCCTTGGTTATCCAAACCTTACTCTTCTGGTAAGTTCTCTCTATTAGATGGAATATTATACTTCAAAGAAAGACATTTCAGTATAATAGTCTTATGTGATCAACTTCAGATTGATTCCCTTATGAAAGAATGCCATGACAATGTTGGTGCTGGACATTTTTCAGAAGAAAAGACTATTGAAAGAGTTAGAACTACAGCTTGGTGGAATAATTGGCCTAATGAAGTAGCTACTTATATAAAATCCTGTGAAACTTGCCAGAAATCAAATAAGCAAACAGGTAAGAGATATGGGCTACTTTAAACCATTGAAGAACCTACCAAAAGATGGGAAATAATAAACATGGATTTTGTTACAGGTTTGCCTCCTGGAGGGTCTTACTCCTTCAACTCTGTACTAGTGGTTGTAGACAGATATTCAAAAAGGGCCAGATTTATTCCTAACCACAAAGATGATACAGCTATGGAAGTGGCTTTACTATTTTGGAACAGAATTATGGCTGATGTAGGAATACGCAAAATAATCATTAGTGATAGAGACCCCAAAATTACTTCTGAATTTTGGAGAAATTTACATGATATGTTAGGCACTAAATTAGCTTTTTCTACTGCTTACCATCCCCAAACTGATGGATTAGCTGAAAGAATGATCCAAACTCTGGAAGATATGCTCAGAAAATTCTGTTCTTTTGGCTTAGAATTCAAGAACAGTGATGGTTATACTCATGATTGGGTTAGCTTACTCCCTGCTTTAGAAATAGCTTATAACAGCAGTAAACATTCTTCATCCAAAGAAATCTCTTATATTTTGGAAAGAGGATGGATACCCAGAATGCCCAAAGACCATATTAATAACAAATTAACACATGTACATCCCAGTTCCCTAGACTTTAAAAGGATGCTTGACATCACACATGAACATGCTAAGAAATGTGTGCAAGATGCAGCTGAATATAATAAGTTAAGATGGGATAAAAGTCATAAAGAACCATCCTTCCAAATTGGGGACGAAGTCCTATTGTCCACTGTAAATTTTAATAACTTGGGAGGGAACAGGAAACTTAAACCTTCCCTTGTTGGACCTTTTACCATTAAGCAATTACATGGAAAAAATGCAGTGGAAGTAATTTTGACAGATGAATTCTCCAGAAAACACCCTGTTTTTCCAGTAAGCTTAATCAAGCCTTACACTAGCAGAGGCACAGATACCCCTGTAGTGTGAGCCTGGGTCTCTTAAGTGACTACAGGACACAAGATTGGGGAACAAAAAAGTTTATTTCAGAAGAAATAAGAGGGTAAGGAAGAGGAGGAAGAATAGAAAGAAAACTAAGTATGTATCTTTTAAGATAATTATATGGGCTCAACCTTTAGTAGGAAGTAGAGTAGAGCCGGGCAGTGCCACGACCTCTTCAACCTGAGAAGCAGGAGAAGGTACAGTCTAAGACTGCCTTATTTTTTAGGCTTAAGGCCAAGGTTACTTATAAGGAAACCTGAGTGGATGAGTAGCTCCACTCCACTAGGATAATAATGAGAATGATTCTTTATGATGGGATGATGGGGCTTGATAGCGGCACGCCCAAAGGGCGTGCGCACGCCCCCCCGAACGCCTAAAGAAAAAGGTGTGCGGGGGCTGCACGCCTTTTTTTTTAGGCGTGCCAACCCCCGCACGCCCTCCCCCGCGTGCCGCACGCCGTCCTCACGCCTACAAATGGCGTGAGGCGGCGTGTAGCCCCGCCGGACAGGCGTTCTGGCCATGCACGCCTGTCCGGAGGGCGTGCAGGCCTTGCACGCCCTCCAGAAAGGCGTGCACGGCCGGCACGCCTGTCCAGCCAGGCTCACGTAAGCCTCTCGAATCGAGAGGCTTACGTGAGCCCCTTGGTACCCTTATAAGGGTACCAAGTGGTACCCTTATAAGGGTACCAGTCGGTACCCTTATAAGGGTACCAGTCAGTACCCTTATAAGGGTACCAGTCGGTACCCTTATAAGGGTACCGAGTGGTACCCTTATAAGGGTACCAGTCGGTACCCTTATAAGGGTACCGAGTGGTACCCTTATAAGGGTACCAGTCGGTACCCTTATAAGGGTACCACTCGGTACCCTTATAAGGGTACCACTCGGTACCCTTATAAGGGTACCGACTACTGGTACCCTTATAAGGGTACCGACTGGTACCCTTATAAGGGTACCAAGGGGCTCACGTAAGCCTCTCGATTCGAGAGGCTTACGTGAGCCTGGCCGGACAGGCGTGCCGGCCGTGCACGCCTGTCCGGAGGGCGTGCAAGGCCTGCACGCCCTCCGGACAGGCGTGCATGGCCAGCACGCCTGTCTGGCGGGGCTGCACGCCGCCTCACGCCATTTGTAGGCGTGAGGACGGCGTGCGGGGGTTGGCACGCCTAAAAAAAAAAGCGTGCAGCCCCCGCACGCCTTTTTCTTTAGGCGTTCGGGGGGCCGTGCGCACGCCCTTTGGGCGTGCCGCTATCAAGCCCCTGGGATGATGGGTTGTGCCTCTAGATGAAGAAGAAAGAAAGAGAAAGAGTGGTGAAAGATAAGATCAAAGCTCCAATGGAACTTTGAAGAAAGAGAGATTGGGAAGACTGCTTACTAGTCAGACAGGTGACACCAAATGACCACGACACAACGACAAGGGGAAATGATGGGACCTGGAGTTCTGATGAGTGAGGAGTGTTGTCCAATGGGTCTGTTTCTTCTAAGTTCTGGTTGGTGAGTGATGATGAAAATTTTCATCTGCCCAACTCTGAAGATGATGAACCATGTTTATCAAAATGAATATGCAATATAGAGCTGAACTTAGAAAATGAGTAGATGTTATGTGGACTTCTATGTTAATTACCTCACACTTATATTATTCCACACTTATACACAACAAAGTAAGGATATTATGATATGAAAATACTTGTATTGGAGAGAGGAATAAGAAGAGAACATTTTTGAGGCCTTGTGAGCAACATTGTTGTCTCTAAGGCTGACATTCCCTACCACCAAAAGAGGTTATGTTCTGAATAGAACATCAGCTATACTAGTCCATTCAGGAGGACCTTTTCTCACTTCTGAATCTCCTAAGGAGTGTGGGAGCTTCAGGTATTTCTTGCTCTAGTAGCCACTCATCCTGATCATCTCCCAGACCTTTGTATCTGGCAAGGTACATCTTAACATCTCTGTTATCAACTCTAAGTCTTTTTTCTCTGAGGATCTTCAGGATGACCTTATGTTTTGGGGGTTGTTCAACAGGGGGAATTACCACTCTTACCTTCTGTCGAAGTAGGAACTTGTCAGGGTAAGGTGAGTTGTAAGGCTTAATCAAGCTAACAGGGAAGGTGGGATGTTTCCTGCTGAATTCTCCAGTAAGGATGACTTCTACTGCATTCTTGCCATGCAGGGCCTTGATTACAAATGGTCCTGCAAAGGAGTCTCTCATCTTCTTTGGACCAGCCAGGTTGGTGAAATTGGTAGTGGAGATAAGAACTTGGTCACCAACTTTGAATTCAGGTTCTTTGTGGCTTTTGTCCCATCTTTCTTTATTGTAATTGGTTGACTCCACTATGCATTGTTCAGCATGCTTCCGTGCATTGTCAAACATCTTGGCATAAGTTCCAGCAGTAGGATGAATGTCTATTTGGCTTTGTTTGATGAAGTCCCTTGGCAAATTGGGTATCCATCCTTTTTCTAACAAGGCAGGTTGTTTTCCAGTTGTGGAGTGGATGCTGGTGCTGTATGCCAATTCTAGGATTGGGAGGAGTGAGACCCAATCGTGGGTATAGCCATCATTATCTTTGAATTCTAGTCCATATGAGCAGAACCTCCTGATCATGTCTTCTAGGGTCTGAATCATCCTTTCGGCTAGTCCATCAGTTTGTGGATGATAGGCTGTTGAGAAGGCTAGTTTAGTTCCTAGCATGCTATGGAGGCCAGTCCAAAACTCAGATGTGAACTTGGGATCTCTATCAGAGATAATTATCCTGGGGATGCCAGTCCTAGGCATTACTCTATTCCAGAAAAGGATTGCTGTGTCCATGGCAGAATCTTCTTTAAAGCAAGGGACAAAAATGGGTGTCTTGGAATATCTATCAACTATAACAAGACAAGCATTATAGCTGGTGGCTCCTCCAGGTGATAGAGAGGTTACCCAGTCCATGTTAATTTTGTCCCATGGCTTAGAGGGCTCTTGAATTTTCTGAAGCAGTCCAAACCTTTTCCCAGTTGCTTTATTTGCTTTCTGGCATCTTTCACATGAGCTGCAGTATTCAGAAGAGTCTTTCTTCCAACTGGGCCACCAAGCTGTATCAGCTACTTTTTCCAAGGTTCTGTCTTCAGAAAGGTGTCCTGAATAGACACTATCATGGCATTCATGAAGAATGGTTTTAATGTTCAGTTTGTCAACTATAACCAAGACTGAGTTATGTTTCTCTCTGTGGTATAAGAGGTTGTCAAACAAGGAGAATCTGCCTGCCATATAAGAGGTCTTCCATGATTCATCTAATCCATTAACTAGTGCTTGGTCCTTGCAATCTTTCCTGAGTATCTGTTTCAAGATGATGGCGTTGTTATCCTTTTGAAAGCCTTCCCTGAAAGAATCAAAGAATTCTGATTTGAAGGTGGTAACGTGGATGCCCATGATTCCCATTATAGGGATTCTCTCGTCATCTTTCTCCTCTTCAGGGTCATAAGCAGGGTTGCTAGGGTCGTTAGGTAATGACCACCTACTGAGTCCATCAGCATTCTTATGGATATTGCCATCTCTGTGTTGAATTGTCATGTTGCCTCTGTACTCTTGGATAGCTATCTGCCATCTCAACATGTGTCTGTTAGGGGTTTTCATGTTAAGGAGGGATCTCAAGGCTGTGCAGTCCGTGATGACTTCAAAGACACTACCATCTAGGTAATAGTGTAATTTGTCTAGGGCCCAAACTAGGCATAGGCATTCAAGTTGGCTGGCTCCATATCTGCCTTCAGAGTCTTTCAGCTGTCTTGATATGAAGACTATTGGTCCTTCTTTCTTAATACCATCTATTACTTGTACTTGGTGTAGGGCGGCTCCAAGGCCAGTCATGCTAGCATCAACATACAATTTGAATGGGAGTTGCCAATCTGGGAACAAGAGAAGAGGGGCTGTAGTTAATTTCTTAACAAGGAGATTGTAAGCTTCAAGCCTTTGGTTTGTCATTTCAAAAACAACCTCCAGTTTGCACAGCTCAGTCAAAGGTCTTGCTACTTCTGCAAATCTATCAATATGTTGTCTGTAGTAACCAGCAAAGCCAAGGAAAGACTGGATCTCTTTCTTATTGGTGGATGTACTCTTCTGCAGTACTGCAGCAACCTTATTCTGGTCTATGCCTATGGCTATTCCAGATACAACGTGGCCAAGGGCTTTGATCTGGTGAAAGCCAAGGTTACATTTCTTCAAGGAGATTTTCATGTTCATGTTGATGACAATCTTCAAGATTCTGTTGACCCTCTGAAGGTGTTCTTCCCAAGTGTTGGACATGATTATGATGTCATCAATATAGATAATAACCCATTTTTCGTCCAGCTCTCTTCTGAATTCAATGTCCATCATCCTTTGGAAATGGGAAGGTGCATTTTTGATGCCAAATGGAATTCTCAAGTACTCATAGATCCCTTTATGGCATATAATTCTCAAGTACGGCCTAGAATCAGGGGCTATAACATTTTGATGAAAACCTTTTAGCACGTCCATGCTTGTGAGGAACTTGGCTTTGGCCAGATTAGTCAAAGTCTCACTGATCTTAGGAATGGGGTACCTGTCTGCTGCAGTGTAAGTATTGAGGGCTCTGAAGTCACCTACCATCCTGGATTTCCCATTGTGCCAGGCTATGATGACTGGGGTGGTAATTTCAACAACTTCATTGTGTCCCACCTTCCTCAGAACATTCAACCTGACTAATTCGTTGATGTGCTCATCTAGAGCTTCTCTACTCTTAGGGCTAGCAGGGTAGGGGGGTCTTCTCAGCAGAGGGGGGTATGGTCTTTCTGTTGTAAGCTTGATGTGAACTTCATGACCTTTAACTGCTCCCAGGGGGTGGGTAGTATCAGCAAATGCTTTCTTGTGTTCATGGAGTGTTTCAAAGAGAGACTCTTTCTGTTCTGTGGTCAACTTCTCATATATCTTTGCTTCACAGAGTTCTTCTTTAACAAATTTGTCCAATAGGGGATCAGATTTCTTCAGAGCAGATATCTCAGAAGACAAGGGGGTTCTTTCATGAAGATCTGATTTGAAACTGAACTTCTTTTTCTTGTTCTCATTCCCAATGGTGAAGTATCTTTCTTTACTATTGGTGATGTCAAAACCATACAATGATTGGTAATCATTTCCTAAGATTAAGTAGTTCATCTTGGCATTTTCCATTACAACAAATTCAGCTACTATTCTCACCGAACCTCTGGTATGAGGGAAGATGAGGGCCAACTCAATAATTCCCAGAGCTTTTAATTGATCACTACAGCTGTGGAATCTGGCATGAGTAATGGGCAACAAGGATTGTTTCCAATCAGGGAGAATCTTATTCAACACTTTGTTACTTATTATAGAGCAGGATGCTCCATTGTCTAACAAACAGGAGTATTCAGAGTTGTTGATCAACACAGGAGTAATAGTTTGGAAACCAATCAAGTGAGCTTTTCCTTTCTCTGGCTTGCATCTCATGAGTCTGGCATCTTCAACGTAGGAAGTCTGGCAGGTGTTGCTCCAAGTTTGGGGCTGATGGGATTTGGCCTGTATCTCAGCTATGGAGTATTCTAGTAAGGGCTCACATTCAATGGCGTACTCAAGGTAATCCCTATCAATTGGACCAGTGGGATCATATACTCTGTCTTGGTCTAAAGCCAACACAAATTGGTCATCATCTGGCTGATTAGATGGTTCCTCAGATGCATCTCTTTGTGAATTATTATCATTATTGCCTTCAATATCACTGGGGCAAGATTCATCAAGGTTCTCCATGCCTACTTCATTGATCCTTTGTCTTCTCTTGGGACATTCTCTGGCAAAGTGGCCAGGTTGTTTACAGAAATTACACGTGTCTCTGGACCTAGAGGCTTGGACTGGGGCAGCTAAAGGCCTCTTTGCATCAGCTTCAGTTTTGCTGGGTTCTACTTTGGTACTGGAGGGGTTGCTTCTCCAGTTATTTCTTGAGTACTGTTGAGAGGAATTGGTAGGAAGGGACCTGGGTTGTCTCATTGCTCTGTCAAGCACTTCTTCAATGATGATAACCATTTCCTCAAAACTCATTGCTTCAGCTTCCTTCTTGTACCTGCTTTTGACAGCGTGCTCCAAACTTCCTGGACATTGTTTCAACACTTTCTCACAGATTAGGTACTCACTGATCTCTGGTTGAAAAGCTCTAAGTCTTTCTCTTTGAGTGTTGAACCACTTATGCACTTTCTTATTCTCCTAGGTAAAGTAGTCTTTCTCAAATTCTTGTTGCATTTTCCACCTCCAGTTGTGGGTACCAAACTTGTTTCTAATTGTATGTTTCCACCATGCCCATGATTTCTTACTATGGCTATCTCTATGCCAATGTACCAGTTCTTTGCAGTGTCAGTGAATAAAGCAGTCAACCTACTGATTACCATATGATCAAGCATGCAGTAGTCTTCTACGAACACATCAATGTTCTTTAACCAAAGTTCATGGTTATAAGGTAATTCTCCTGAGAATTTTTCCCAATCACTGGTCCTTGGTATGGATTTCCATAACTCTTTCCTCATTTCAGGGTCAATGTTTTCGTGTTTAATGAAAGGGAAATCCTTTTCCAACTGGGACACCTTTTCCCTCACGACTTCAGTTGCTCTGTGTAATTCTTCAGTGCCAACCTGGTTGGGCGCCTCAGTCTTGGGCTCAGGGGCAAAGCTATTATCATCTAAGACATGATGGTGTGGCCTATCATGCATCAGAGGGTTGTTAAAGGTTGCTTCAGGGGGGTCATGTGGGTGGAGGTTATTGACTAAGAAGTCGAGCTTGTGATTGATGGCATTCAGAGAAGTATGGAAATCACTCATTCTTCTCTTACTCTGTTCAAATCTCAGATCTTCCTTGCTAGAGGCTTCTTCTAACTTGGACTTTATTGAGGACAAGTTCAGAAACGTGTCTTGCTCTAGGGACTTGACTGAGGTTTTCACGCAACTCAACTCAGAAATTTTATCATCATTTAAACCAATGATGATATCTTGGAGGCTATCTAGCTTATCATTGAAGGACTCTTCAAGTTGTTCATTCTTATTATGAGGTACCGGGAACTCACTCAAGTGTCTAAACACTCTATCATACAAAGCAGGGATAACTTCTGAAGATATAATCTCATTGATGGTAGAAGTGATGGTAGAACTTAGTTTGGAAACACAAGACTCAAGCAAGGTGTCAGGAAAGGAATCTATTGTGCCAGATAACTCAGACATGAAATTGGAAAACAAGGTTTTTAATCTTTCCTCAATGACCTGGGGAGCATCATGATACATATCAGCATTAAGACTCTTGACAAAATACTCTTTCAAAGATTTTTCAGAAAGGTTAATCAAGGGGGCTTCACCTGATTTTATTGATTGTTGTTTGGTGGAAGGTAAGCTGGGGGAGTCATTCCGCCTCTGCCTCTGCGGCGTTGAGAGCGGTTGATCATTCTTTCCGCTCTCATGAAGAAGCTGCCCACCTGGAGCATCCAAGTCATGGGGTCCGCACGATGGCGGTTCCTCTGGTATGGGTGGTGGAACTGGTAGTCTGGTTGGTATGGCCGCGCGTAAGGGTAGTGCGCTTGGTGAGGAGGCTGCAACGGGTAATAGTAGGCGTCCTGGCCGTAGTAGGCCTCCTGCTCCGGGTACTGGAGAGGAAAGGCAGAGCGGTTGGGTAGGGCGAGGTGGCATTGTATCCCCGTTGGCCACTCGCGAGGGGGTTTGTACCGCCGGCTGCTCCTCTACTGGCTGAGGTAACGGCTGTGGAGTTATTTGGAACATATGTTCCATCCTGGCTAACTCGTCCCGGGCTAACCATCCGTCCAAGACTTCCAGCATGCGTTGAGTGCCGAAAAGGTTCGTCAACGTATCCTGGGTCGATATAGCCTGTTTCAACGCAATCCTCATGAGGCGGTAGTTGCCGCTTTCCTTCGCGTTGACAAACAGGAGCCATTGGCCCTGGAATATGTTGGAGATCGTCGTGAGCTTGTCCTGGGCTGGTATCTCGGTGTCTATGGACATCTCTCGCCCTCTGAGAGCAACCTGGTTGTGGGGCAAGGGGTCTATAGACATTTCTCTGCCCCTGGGCGGACCGTTCATATGGGCTGAGGGGTGAATCCCTGTCGGCGTCATAGACCCGGCCATCGAGGGGGGCGGGACTTCCCGGTGCGAGACGGCAAATTTGAGTCTCTCCACTGGACGGGGGACTGGTGTCGACCGAGCGGAGGCCAGAGCTGTGGAAGGAGCTCGCAAGAACACTTCCGACGGGGCTATCCCCTGATCAGGTTGGTAGGCGGGCTCCATCTCTAGCTGGTCAATCTCTTCCAGCCTCATGAGCATGGAGCTCTCGTGCTCTTCGTAGCCTCTCAAGGGCAGCGGGGCTAAAGGTGTAGCCAACGGGTGGTTGGACGCCTGAGGGGCCGGGGTAGATGGCGGAGCTGCTCTGTCCGACAGAGCTAGGGGGGTAGACAGCGCCTGCTGCGTCGCTGACGCCAGCAGAGTGCCCGTCGGTACCAGGGCGGTCTCTGGGGCTGAGAGGCTCGACGTAGCTGTCTCTGGCGGCAATTCCGGCGGCGCGCCGCTGTTGCTCACGTCGTTCTGCGGCGCGGAGTTGCTTGAATGATAAGTCCTTGCCATTTCTTAAATGGGAAGGCATGGCGGAATCACTGCCAGCATTAACCGGTCAAACACGGCTGCTCAAGCAGTGCTCGAACAGCCTTGTTCGACCGGTGGTTGGATGGACACTGTCCGACCGAAGCGAGAGCCAACTGGTCGGACAGATTTGTCCGACCGGTCCCGGCTGGTCCTGTACAACCGGTCCCAGGAACTGATCGGACAGGCCTGTCCGACCCGCCGGCAGGTGCTTCGGTCGGACAGTGCCTGTCCGACCACCGGTCGAACACGGCTGTTCGAGCACCGCTCGAACTGCCGTGTTCGACCGGTTAATGCCGGCAGTGAATTTTTAAAGGATTTCAAAGATAATCAGAGTCACTACAGATTAGGATATGCTTAAAAATCAAAGAATGAAGGGAAAGTTTTTAGAAAATAGACAGAACCTTTTTTTTCTTGATTTTCTTTAGTTTTTTGATTTTTTATATTCTTTTTCGGTTGAGTGACACGGATTCTAGCAGATCGGCGACGCGGGGGATTCTTCTTCTTGGGAGGAGGCTTCAAGTTGCGAACTTCCGGCGGTACACGGAATTCAGGCGGAACAGGTAAGGGTGGACCTGTAGCAATAGGTGTCCACGTGTCTTGATTGACAAGGTTGTGCGCTGCGGCGGTTACTGTAGGCTGATCGCTAACGAGCTCCGGTTCACTAACGGAATCTTCTTCAGAAGAAGATTCGGAGAGATCCGACGAAACCAGGAGGTCTTCAGCGGTGAGGTCTTTCACTTCTTGGCGAAGGAAAGAAAGCGCAGATGAAGAAAAGGATAGGATCAAGCAAGTTAGTGCTGGGTCTCAGCCAAGAAAAATTTTTGCAGAGTTTCTAGATTGATTTCTTCAGAATAGAGGAGGGTAGAAAAATTTTGGCAGCACTTCTAGCTGTTTTTGATAAAGGAAAGAGAGTAGGGAGGCCTTATGAAAGAAAATGGTTAATCAGTTTGATAGAGATATTATGATTCTTGTTAGAATGGATATGATGAGAGGAGAGGTCTTTTACTGAGATATTTCCCGATGAGGCCCCCAATTGTGAGCCTGGGTCTCTTAAGTGACTACAGGACACAAGATTGGGGAACAACAAAGTTTATTTCAGAAGAAATAAGAGGATAAGGAAGAGGAGGAAGAATAGAAAGAAAACTAAGTATGTATCTTTTAAGATAATTATTTGGGCTAAACCTTTAGTACGGAGTAGAGTAGAGCCGGGCAGTGCCACAACCTCTTCAACCTGAGAAGCAGGAGAAGGTACAGTCTAAGACTGCCTTATTTTTTAGGCTTAAGGCCAAGGTTACTTATAAGGAAACCTGAGTGGATGAGTAGCTCCACTGGACTAGGATAATAATGAGAATGATTCTTTATGATGGGATGATGGGTTGTGCCTCTAGATGAAGAAGAAAGAAAGAGAAAGAGTGGTGAAAGATAAGATCTGTCAAAGTTCAACCGTATCGGTTGTATCCAATACTCAGGCATTTCTTAATCAGATTTGTAAGTACATCTACCTGAACTGAAGACTTAGAACCAGTCCAGATGAATATGTACGCTTACCCTTGTCTCATCTACTCTACCGTCTGCACAGGCGACGAGATGAGGCTTGAGGACCTCAGGGCGCCTGGTCATAACCAGGTTACCGCAACTCAAACCCTGGCTACTAACCAGGTGGAAGAATGCGACGTTGCTCATTGAGTTTGTATGTAAAAAGTCTCCTTTGCATGATGCCTATAAAAAGTGTGAGACTTCTGCAGTGCTGAATCTTTCCTCTCGTCGACTTTCAGCTTTCTGCACTAGGCCTGCAACATACTCATTTTACTTTCCCAACTTTTCTTGGTTTATACCTCACAACCCTTAGCCCTCATAACTGTGCACATTACTTCCTTAGCTGCTGTCGACCCCTGAATATTATTCTTGTATCCTTGTCTCGCTGCCCCTGTCATCATCCAGCCGAGTTCATTCTCCTTCCATATCTTGTTGAGCACTCGCTCCTCCTTACTCATCTTCACACATCTCACCGTGCCAGGAGCACTTCCCCTTCCTATTCGCCAAATCCGCTTTCTCATTCCTGAACTACTTGATTCATTATTCTTTGAGGCTACTTCGCTTCTGCCTTTAGGTAAGAATCAAGCCCTTTCGTTTCCTTCTTGATTCTCTCTTTTTCTTCTTTTCATTACATGTACATATTCCTTCTTCCATGAACATTTTTCTTACGCAAATGAATCCTTTAGTTATTTGCCAATTCTCTTAGATTTACAGTCTCGAACGGCTTTCCTATCCAAAACCAAACGAACAACAAATATCTAAAGGCAGAAACGATTTGACATGTCTACCGACTTCTCCCTCAAGGATCAGCTTTCCAACCTGCCAACGCTCATGGGTGACGACAACTACCCCATGTGGAACCGCAGGATCTCTGCCTTCCTCAAGCACAAGGAGCTATACTTAACCGTCACTACTGATCCAGGAGATCGTCCCTCCGTCTCGGTCGCCAAGAAGCTGTCGGAATCTGCAAACATCCTCCTCACCAAGATCAATGACAAGCTGTACAACCGCATCATCACCAGCCAGAATGACAACAATGGTTATCTCATATGGACCAGGATCCGAGATCTATTCGCCAAAAGAACTGGTCTGCGACTCAGTCGATGTCTAGCGCAATGGCACAAGATACGCTATGAGGGAGACTTGACCACATACCTTGACCACATTGAATCATGCCTGGCCACGTTCGACTCAATCTCATACGTCCAGGATGGTTCAGCCGTGTGTGGAGTAATCATGTCTTCTTTATCTGAGGACAGAAGCAGTCTAGCCGACCCGATCATCACCAATGACGAACTCATGAGCGATCCCATTCTCCTTCTCACCAAACTTCGAGACGTGGCATTCAGCGAGAAGAGTAGGAAGAAGGCCAATGGGGACAAGAACCCTCTTGCTCTCAACACCAGCAAAAGAACCCGCCCTCGATACAACTGCAAGAATGGCAAGCATGATCCATCTGCTCCACATCCGGAATCAAAGTGTTGGTCTGTCCACCCAGATCAAAGACCTATCAGGAACCCTCCGGCGGCTTCGCACAACACGGTGATCACCCCCTCTCCGCAACACCCCTCTTCTCAACATGAGCGTCCGGCCTTTGCCTCCATCACCACCGCCAGCTGCCTCATCACCACTCGAAACAACAACCCAGCTGTGTTGGACACCGGCGCCTCTCATCACATGTTCAACGACCTTGAATACTTCCGCGACGCCACAACTGAGTCCTGCTCTATCTCCATCAGCACTGGACGCAATTCCTCAGACCTCACGGCCATCCGGAAGGGAACCGCAATGGTTGCGCAGTCCACTGGAAAGATTCTCTTGCTCCCCGACTCCCTTTATGTCCCTGGTCTCACGCGCAATTTAATCTCCATGACAAAACTCACTAGCGACAACGCCAGACTCAACAAACGTGGTGGACGTATTTGTGTGACTATCGATAATTCAATCCATTTTGACTGCCTGCAACACAATGGAGTACTTGAAATCGAAGGTTCAATAGGTCCTGTTCCCCCACAGATTTCCATGTTCGTCACAACCACTCACTCTGGAAGCACAACTCCATTCAGGACGTGGCATTGCAGACTGGGTCATGCGGGTATAGCTAGGTTGCAAGCTGTCCTCCCTGGAGTTAAGTTGCTTAACGAGGGAACGTGCGACAGCTGCATGAGAGGGAAGGTATCCCGAATACCCTTCAAGAGTCACTTTGATGCAACCTCTCATCCCCTTGAAGTGGTCCACGGAGATTTGGTTGGCCCCATCACTCCGTCAACCAATTCGGGTTGTCGGTACTTCCTCACTCTTGTTGACCAGCACACAGGATTCATCAGCACCACCCTTCTCAAAAAGAAGTCCAATGCAACGGCGGCTATCCTCGACTTCAAACAGTTCTTTGAGAACCAGACGGGATTCAATCTCAAGAAGCTGATCACTGATGGCGGGGGAGAATTCTGCAACGCCACCCTCTCCGATTGTCTGAAAGCTTCTGGTATTCAGCACAACACCTCTCCTCCGTACACCCCTCAGCATAATGGCCTCGCAGAGCGCGCCAATAAAACAATAATTAACATGGCGCGTTGCATGCTTGTTCATTCCAATCTTGCTAAGGAATGGTGGGGTGAGGCGGTGCGCGCCGCAACGCAAACAACCAACTGTCTTCCGTCCTTAGGGAAGAGTCGATTCAGTCCTATTGAGAAGCTCTTCAATAAGGTGCCCAACATTGCCTTTTTCCGGCCGTTTGGTTGTAAAGTTTGGATTGTTAAGCCCAATCAGCTTCGCAACGCCAAATTCGACTCTATTGCCTGGGATGGGGTGCTCCTTGGTTACAGCAACGATTTCTCCTGCTACCGCGTCATCAAGACAGATTCCATGACCATCACTGACAGCAAGCATGTATACTTCGATGAATCCATATTCCCGCGCCTCAATGCCCTTCGCCCTAGCGTCGATCTCTCTCCTTATTCCCGATTACCCGACTTCTCAGGCCAATCAGCTCTTCCGTTTGATGACGAAGACTCCGAATTGGACCATCAGCCTATGGATCTTGACCAACACGATGATGAAGATGCAATCATGAATGAGGGACCTGACCTGGATCAAGAGGATGATCTTCAAGAAGAAGAGCCGATATCTTCTGCGCAGCCCAGACGACTGGTCCTGCGTCTTGGCCCTCATCCAACTCAGGTCACTAGTGCCGTTGATCCATCCAACATTCTGGCCCGTCGCACCAGATCAGCTGCTGTCTTCTCCACCACTGTGGTAGAGCCGAGTACTCATGCTCAAGCCATGGCTTCTAAGGAGGCTGACGCCTGGATAGCTGCCGAGTCCAGAGAACTCGACAACATGAGGGACCACTCCGTGTGGGTTGAACTGCCTCGAGAGGATTGTCACCACGCAATTCCATCAACATGGGCGTACAAGAAGAAACTTGGAGCTGATAATCAAGTCACCGAGTATAAAGCTCGAATCTGCGCTCAAGGTTTCCGCCAGACCTATGGGCTCAACTTCGACTCAAAGTATGCTCCGACGGGTAAACCCTCTTCCCTCCGCCTCCTCATCTCTCATGCTCTCCAAAACGACTTCCCAATCCACCAGCTTGATGTTAAATCCGCGTTTCTAACATGTGATTTGGAGGAGAAAGTCTTTATGCTTCCGCCTCCTGGCTACCGCTCGGGGGAGAACATTGTTCTGCAGCTCAAGAAGGCCATCTATGGCCTCAAGCAGGCTTCTCTCGCCTGGTATCGACGACTGAGTTCTTTCCTCAAATCCATTGGTTTCTCCATTTCCATCGCGGATCCATGCGTGTTCTGGCGCTCTGAGCCCTCTCCGCTGTGGATCTTCTCCCACGTTGACGATTTGATCATCGTGGGAAGGGACCCTCTCCTCTTTCGCTCCCAGATGGAGAAGGAATTCAACATTAAGTACATGGGGGACGCCTCCTTCCTTCTTGGAATGAAACTTGATCGCTCTCCTTCTGGCATTCATCTTCATCAGTCCCAGTACATCGTCAGGAAGCTTGAAGAGTTTGGAGCGACAGACTTACCACCTTCAAGTTGCCCCATTGATCCTCGCTCGCATCTCAAGAAAGCCTCTGAATCTGAAGTCAATCAATTCAAGTCCCTCAATATCAACTACCGTGCACTCATTGGATCGTTGAACTATCTAAGCATCTTAACTCGCCCCGATGTTTCCTTTGCTGTCAGTAAGCTCTCACAGTATCTTGAGAACCCTGGCATCACTCACTACAAGGCTGCCATGCAGGTTCTCCGATACCTGAAGGGGACCCTCACCCGCGGACTTTTCTTTTGCAAGCAGGAAGACTTCACCCTCAAAGTCTATGCCGACGCTGACTGGGCAAATTGTCCTGACACTCGGCGATCTCACACTGGTCTGCTTATCCTTCGAAATGATCATCTCATCTTCTGGAAGTCCACCAAGCAACCAACTGTCTCGCTCTCTTCAACAGAAGCCGAATACAAGGCTCTCTCAGACGCTTGTAAAGAGGTCGTCTGGACTCGCAACCTCACTCAGGAAATCTTCTCAATCCCCAATCCTTCTCCGACAACCATCTTTGTTGACAACCGAGGCGCCATTGACCTTGCACTCAGTCAAGTCAGCCAGAACAGCTTCCGCACAAAGCATATGGACTTACGACTTCACTTCGTCCGTGATCTAGTCGCCAACAAATCCGTTCATCTTGTGTATGTGTCCACTCAACGCAACGTTGCTGATTTCTTGACCAAGCCAGTTGGGCGATCAGTCATCTCAAGATCCATCTGCAAGTTCATCGGCTGCCCATCAAGCGTGTCTGCTTTGTGCCTTGAGGCACCAAGCATGCCCGGCTGTCAAAGTTCAACCGTATCGGTTGTATCCAATACTCAGGCATTTCTTAATCAGATTTGTAAGTACATCTACCTGAACTGAAGACTTAGAACCAGTCCAGATGAATATGTACGCTTACCCTTGTCTCATCTACTCTACCGTCTGCACAGGCGACAAGATGAGGCTTGAGGACCTCAGGGCGCCTGGTCATAACCAGGTTACCGCAACTCAAACCCTGGCTACTAACCAGGTGGAAGAATGCGACGTTGCTCATTGAGTTTGTATGTAAAAAGTCTCCTTTGCATGATGCCTATAAAAAGTGTGAGACTTCTGCAGTGCTGAATCTTTCCTCTCGTCGACTTTCAGCTTTCTGCACTAGGCCTGCAACATACTCATTTTACTTTCCCAACTTTTCTTGGTTTATACCTCACAACCCTTAGCCCTCATAACTGTGCACATTACTTCCTTAGCTGCTGTCGACCCCTGAATATTATTCTTGTATCCTTGTCTCGCTGCCCCTGTCATCATCCAGCCGAGTTCATTCTCCTTCCATATCTTGTTGAGCACTCGCTCCTCCTTACTCATCTTCACACATCTCACCGTGCCAGGAGCACTTCCCCTTCCTATTCGCCAAATCCGCTTTCTCATTCCTGAACTACTTGATTCATTATTCTTTGAGGCTACTTCGCTTCTGCCTTTAGGTAAGAATCAAGCCCTTTCGTTTCCTTCTTGATTCTCTCTTTTTCTTCTTTTCATTACATGTACATATTCCTTCTTCCATGAACATTTTTCTTACGCAAATGAATCCTTTAGTTATTTGCCAATTCTCTTAAGATCAAAGCTCCAATGGAACTTTGAAGAAAGAGAGATTGGGAAGACTGCTTACTAGTCAGACAGGTGACACCAAATGACCACAACACAACAACGAGGGGAAATGATGGGACCTGGAGTTCTGATAAGTGAGGAGTGTTGTCCAATGGGTCTGTTTCTTCTAAGTTCTGGTTGGTGAGTGATGATGAAAATTTTCATCTTCCCAACTCTGAAGATGATGAACCATGTTTATCAAAATGAATATGCAATATAGAGCTGAACTTAGAAAATGAGTAGATGTTATGTGAACTTCTATGTTAATTACCTCACACTTATATTATTCCACACTTATACACAACAAAGTAAGGATATTATGATATGAAAAGACTCATATTGGAGAGAGAAATAAGAAGAGAACATTTTTGAGGCCTTTTGGGCAACATTGTTGTCTCTAAGGCTGACATGTAGTAACATCTGTACCTGTACCTATAATTGAACCTCTAGACACCTCTAACTTTAAAGTGCATAAGATATTAAAGGATAAGAAAGAAAGGATCAATGGGAAAGATATTAGACTCTGCTTAGTAAGGTATAAAGGACAATCAGCAGACAAAGATGAATGGATTCCTGAAGATAACATACCAGATGGTCCCATACATCTACAAAATTATAGAGCCTCCAAGAAATTGAGATTTTTTTTTTCACTACAGACAATAGAGTGAATTTTGTTTTCTAAAGTCTCATTTTAAAAGGAGGGAATGTCAGCTTGCTACTATGACAGAGCCAACCTGACAAAGGTAACATAAATAGAGACATTATTACTACAATATTAAGACCCATTTATATGACTAATAATGTAAAAAAAACTCAGTTTGCTTATTTTCATCCAAGGAGCTTAGCAAAGACCTGGAACCATAAAAATAAGTAATAAATTAAAATAACAACTAATTTTTACAAAAATACTAAATAACTTCTAAACCTTGAGGATAACTTAGAATATTATGTCATATTCTGAATCCTCATGCAAATTAATGTAGGGTCTCTCACTGGAAGTACCCCTAAATTCCTACTCCTTCACCTTGAACCAATTACCCGTAAGAATTGGCCACAAACATAAATATGTCACACAGACATTACACACGTATGTACTTGTTAAATATGCATACTATATGTGAAATGACCAATTATGAAATTATAATTGAGGTGTTGTGTATAGTTTAGGAGTTAGGCCCAATTGGGGTTTAAACCTCCAACCCCGCGCGTGGATTATATAATCCAATTGGTAATTGGCCAAATGCGTGGAAATAGCTGATCCCCTAGTTACCACATATGTACAAGTGTAACTAGGGTAAAAGTAGATTCTACGTGGTTTATTTACAAGGTTTTATTAATAAAAAACTTGAATACATAAGAGTAACATAGCCAGCGTGGCCTTTAATGAATGGCCTTAGCCATTTGTGGCCCATTTGCGTCATCTGTGGCCCATTTCAGATACATTCACACGTCAGTGTTGCTATGTACTTTAGTTACAATGACTGAATAATTTATTAAGGTCATGGAAAGCACTTGTGACGCAGAATTAATGACCAGCAGTGTCATTGGGATGAGCCTTGTTAGTGCCAATCTCCCAAATTGGCCACATTGCGCTGAAAACCAGTTACTACACGCACATAGGCAGAAAGGTCCTCTACTATGAGTGAAATTAGTATATATAGAGCCCTCTTTCCACGCCAAAAGTTGTTAATCATCCTCAATTATTATTACAGTCAATCAGTTACGCCGTGTCCTGTCCTTATTTCAGTTACTCTGCCCTGTTTTGCCTGTTTTATCCGTGGTGTTATCTTTAAATCAACCATCCTACGTGTCCAGCTCCTGCGCAGAAACCCTTCAATCTACCCAGCAGCTCTACTTCACCCCCCTACGCGGCTTTTTGGCTTAAAAGAAGCAATAGTGAGTACTTCTTTTATCCTTCTGTCCCCATTCTGGTTCCTTAATTGGAAAAGCACTTTGGTACCACCTTCTGTTACGCAGAAACCCATTGTTTGCTTAATCAGATACCACCCTGCTTAGAAGATCTCTGATTTAGAGGGCACCTACAAACACCCCTGCGCCAGCAGGCCCCTCTATAAAAAAGAATTATATTCTTTTTATTTCTTTCCTACTACTTTTCTACGTGAAAATACCCCACTTTACCCTCCATTTGCACTCTTATCACCTTGTGTAGCTAAAAGGTACTAGGCCTTGGCATCACAGAGGCTGACATTAGAGCTCTCAACAATTACACCAAGCCTGACTACTATCCTATCCCCAGGATTGATCGTTCCCTGCACAACTTGTCTAAAGCCAAGTACATTACTACCATGGACGTACTCAAAGGTTTTCATCAAATCCCTATAGACCCTGATAGTAGACAATACTTGAGGATCATATGTCACCTAGGCATTTATGAATATCTCAGAATGCCTCTTGGGATTAAGAATGCCTCTTCTCATTTCCAAAGAATGATGGACTCAATCTTGGGGCTTGATAGCGGCACGCCCCCCCAAACACCTAAAAAAAAGGCGTGCGGGGGCTGCACGCCTTCCCACACAGGCGTGCAAACCCCCGCACGCCCTCCCCCGCATGCCGCACGCCTACAAATGGCGTGAGGACGGCCGGCTTGGCGTGCGGCCCCGCCGGACAGGCGTGCTGGCCATGCACGCCTGTCTGGAGGGCTTGCAGGCCTTGCACGCCCTCCGGACAGGCCTGCACGGCTGGCACGCCTGTCCGGCCAGGCTCACGTAAGCCTCTCGAATCGAGAGGCTTACGTGAGCCCCTTGGTACCCTAATAAGGGTACCGTTTGGTACCCTTATAAGGGTATCAAACGGTACCCTTATAAGGGTACCAAACGGTACCCTTATAAGGGTACCAAGTGGTACCCTTATAAGGGTACCAAGTGGTACCCTTATAAGGGTACCACTCTGTACCCTTATAAGGGTACCGTTTGGTATCCTATAAGGGTACCGTTTGGTACCCTTATAAGGGTACCACTCTGTACCCTTATAAGGGTACCGTTTGGTACCCTATAAGGGTACCGTTTGGTACCCTTATAAGGGTACCAAACGGTACCAAGTGGTACCCTTATAATGGTACCAAACGGTACCCTTATAAGGGTACCAAACGGTACCCTTATAAGGGTACCAAACGGTACCCTTATAAGGGTACCAAACGGTACCCTTATAAGGGTACCAAACGGGACCCTTATAAGGGTACCGAGTGGTACCCTTATAAGGGTACCACTCTGTACCCTTATAAGGGTACCGTTTGGTACCCTGTAAGGGTACCGTTTGGTACCCTGTAAGGGTACCATTTGGTACCCTGTAAGGGTACCGTTTGGTACCCTGTAAGGGTACCGTTTGGTACCCTGTAAGGGTACCGTTTGGTACCCTGTAAGGGTACCGTTTGGTACCCTGTAAGGGTACCGTTTGGTACCCTTATAAGGGTACCGTTTGGTACCCTATAAGGGTACCGTTTGGTACCCTTATAAGGGTACCAAACGGTACCCTTATAAGGGTACCAAGTGGTACCCTTATAAGGGTACCATTTGGTACCCTTATAAGGGTACCAAACGGTACCCTTATAGGGTACCAAACGCTTATAAGGGTACCACTCGGTACCCTTATGAGGGTACCACTCGAGGGTACCGTTCGGTACCCTGATAAGGGTACCGTTCGGTACCCTTATAAGGGTACCGTTTGGTACCCTGATAAGGGTACCGTTTGGTACTCTTATAAGGGTACCGTTTGGTACCCTGATAAGGGTACCGTTTGGTACTCTTATAAGGGTACCGTTTGGTACCCTTATAAGGGTACCACTCGGTACCCTTATAAGGGCACCAAGGGGCTCACGTAAGCCTCTCGATTCAAGAGGCTTACGTGAGCCTGGCCGGACAGGCGTGCCAGCCGTGCACGCCTGTCCGGAGGGCGTGCAAGGCCTGCACGCCCTCCAGACAGGCGTGCATGGCCAGCACGCCTGTCTGGCGGGGCGGCACGCCGAGCCGGCTGTCCTCACGCCATTTGTAGGCGTGCGGACGGCGTGCGGCATGCGGGGGAGGGCGTGCGGGGGTTTGCACGCCTGTGTTGGAAGGCGTGCAGCCCCCGCACGCCTTTCTTTTAGGCGTTCGGGGGGGCGTGCGCACGCCCTTTGGGCGTGCCGCTATCAAGCCCCCTCAATCTTTGGCTCTTACATAAGACAGAATTAAGTGATGATATACATAGATGACATCATTATCTATTCAGATGAATGGGAGACCCACAAAGAGAAGATAGCTTTGGTACTTGATAAAGCTGCCAAAGCAGGATTGAAAATGTCTATGAAGAAGTGTAACTTTGGCTATGGAGAGCTTAAAGCATTGGCCTACATACTTTCAGGTTTGACTTTAGCGGTTGACCAAAACAAAGTAGCAGCAGTTCTAAAGAAAGATATGCCACAGTATAGGAAAGAAATTATGTCTTTCTTGGGATTCTGCAGTTATTATAGATTTCATATTCCTAAATTTGCTAATTTTAGTAAGAATTTATGTGAACTTTGTAATCATGACACCCTGTTTGAAAAGACATATGACAGAGTGATGAATTTTGAGGAAATCAAAAAGTTACTCACCACAGCCCCAGTCCTAGCCCAACCAGACTACAACCTATCCTTCATCCTTTACATAGATGCCTGTCTAGATGGTTTAGGAGCTGCCTTACATCAAGAATTTCTTATAGATGATATAAAAACTGAGAAACCTATAGTATTTATATCCAGACAAATCAAGAAATCTGAACAAAGATATGGTGCAAGCCAAATGGAATGCCTAGCTTCAGTATGGGCTCTAGAGAAATTGCATTAATACTTAGAGGGTTCCACCTTTGTGGTTATCACAGATTGCACAGCAGTCAAGACTCTGGTCAACATGAAGAGTCCCAACAGACACATGCTCAGATGGCAGATAGCTATTCAACAGTATAGAGGACAAATGACCATGATCCATAAAGAGGGAGCCAAACATAAGAATGCAGATAATTTAAGCAGATGGGCTCTCCCCAACAGACTGGATAACCCAGCCTATGAACCAGAAGATGAGGATATCTTCCCTATATTAGGTATACATGTATGTGACTTAGATGAAGCTTTCTATGAAATGGTTAGACAAAGCTACAATGCGGACTGTGAATTGCTTAAACTTATCAATATTCTGAGCAATGAAAACAGCTCCCCTGAGCTAATTGCTAGTCTAACAGATACACTTTCCAAACACTACAGGGATGGACAATTTACACTCCTAGATGGACTACTGTATTTCAGGAACAGAAATTATAGCATTGTTGTACTTACAGATGAAACCCAGATTAAGAATGTGTTACATGAGTGCCATGAAATTGTTTCAGCTGGACATCTGTCAGCAGAAAGAACAATAGAAAGAGTCAAACAGACAGCATGGTGGGTTGGATGGAAGAACCAAGTCCATCAGTATTTCTCAACCTGTGATACGTGCCAGAAATCTAAAAAACAAACGGGCAAAAGATATGGCCTGCTCCAAGCCATCCAGGAACCCTCCACAAGATGGGAAATTATCAACATGGACTTTGTCACGGGACTACCAACAGGAGGATCCTATTCATACAACTCAGTTCTAGTTGTAGTAGACAGATTCTCCAAAAGAGCAAGATTCATCCCCAACCATAAAGATGATACAGCCATGGAAGTAGCCATCCTCTTCTGGAACAGAATCATGGCTGATGTAGGAATACCCAAAATAATCATCATTGACTGTGACCCTAAATTCACCTCTGAATTCTGGAGGAATCTTCATGATATGCTAGGCACCAAGCTAGACTTCTCCACAGCTTATCATCCTCAGACAGATGGCCTAGCTGAAAGGATGATCCAAACCCTTGAAGAAATGATCAGGAGATTCTGCTCTTTTGGATTAGAATTCAAGAATAAAGATGGATATACTCATGATTGGGTCAGCTTACTACCAGCTCTAGAAGTAGCATATAACAGTAGTAAACATTCCACCACCAAGGAAGCACCTTACATTCTTGAAAGAGGCTGGATCCCTAGACTTACTAAGGATAACATCATCAATAAACTACCCAATGTCCACCCTACAACTTCGGACTTCAATAGCATGCTTGACATAACACATGCCCATGCCAACAGATGTGTACAAGAAGCAGTTGAGTATAACAAGCAGAGATGGGATAAAGGACATAGAGAACCTGAGTTCAAAATAGGTGATAAAATTCTCTTATCCACTGTCAACTTCAACAACCTTGAAGGAAATAAGAAACTTGAACCTTCCTTTGTTGGACCTTTCACTATTGTCAAACTTCATGGGAAGAATTCCATAGAAGTGATCCTCAGTGACAAACTGTCCATGAAACACCCAGTATTCCCAGTCAGCTTAGTCAAACCTTATGAAAATAGGCCAGAAGAAGAAGTGACAAGACAACCATTGCCACTACTAAAGACACCTGAGAAAGAAAAATTCAAGGTAAATATATAAAATCCTAAAAGAAAAGAAAGAAAGGATTAATGGAAAAGATACTAGACTTTACCTGGTTAGATGGAAAAATCACTCAGCAGACAAAGATGAATGGCTGCCAGAAAATAACATCCCTGATGGAGCTATTCACCTAAGAAACTATAGAGCTAGCAAAAGTAATTAATATCTTTCATTCTGAGTCTGGAAGACTCATTTTAGGGGTAGGGAATGTCAGCTTGCTACTATGCAGAGACAAGCATAACATAGTAACAAAAATATAACAAAATAATTAATAACTGCCAAGCTAATAACAATATTGTAAAACTGAGTTCATAAATGAATTCTACACAAAAATTAACCTAGGGTCACTCAACAAAGTGACCCCTCAATTATAACTCCTTATAAGACTTATACAATATAACAAAAATACTTATAACAAATAAAATAGAAATAACTACAAATACCTGTCACACATGTATAAGACATTTCACACATGTAACAAGCCCCAGAGACGAAAGTACTAATGAAATCACATGATCTACTAGCTCTGGGAAAGTGCCATACAAATATGATCATCAATAAAGATCCACTACTCACACGGATCTTCTACAGATCTGGCCCAGGGAAGATCTACCAAATGATCCACTCAATGGATTTATTGATCCAAGATCTGCTCCCTGCTATATTCAAGATCTCAGATTTCGTCCCCAAGGGTCTCTTAAGAATATTTAAAGACCCCTGGGTCCCCCCTTTTGAGGATTCCCCAGCTTTATCATTACCACTGAAAATTATCACTCAGCATTGTCCACTAGCTTATAACCTTGTGTCCAAACTTGTGAACCTTCAGTTTATTATTTAGCCCTCTTCCAGCGTCAACAGAACTCTCACCAGCTTCTCCAGCCACCTCTGTTAATCCTGTCAACATCTTGGAGGATTTCTGTAACAAGAAATAGTGAGTTATATTCTTGTTACTCTTCCTCCCCCATTCTTATATCCTGGGATTTATAAAAACCCCTGTTTAACAGGCCCCAAAAGATCAGGTTATCTTCTGAAAACCACCCTGTCTCACAGGTCCTGATATTAGAGGGCTTGATATAAACCCCTGCTTGCAGGCCCTTTGGGAATATTTATAACTCCCATATTTCCTTTATTTATCATCATTCCCCCGTCTCAAAAAGACTCTAAAATTATCCAAATCTGTAAAAAAATATTATTCTATATTTTTTATAACTTTATCTATCTTTCTTGCCGGCCGTGTAGCTAGAAGGTTCAGTCCTTGGCATCACGTAGCCTGACAGTGAACATCACCAAGACTTGCAACTGCAAAGTTGTTTTCTTTGCAGTATCCAAACACCTAGCAAAGCACAGCTTCAAGCTGTCTCAATGCACACCTGGGGCTCAGGGGTCAGTCCAAACGCTGAACAATATTGATGGAGTCAGTCACTACGCCGCCCGGCTTCAAGCCCTTGTCACAGGCCATTCCGTCACGCAGCTTACAATCAGTGAAAAACTTCCTGAAGATGAACGTAGGACCTGATTACAAATTCTCCAGCCAAATGTGAACTTATCACCTCCCTACTTCTTTGTGTTTGACAGCTAGGAGCCTCTGAAAGCTTGTGCCCCAAGTATCAGCTGCACTAGGGACCATGCTAGGTGAGATGCTTCTGTTACTTGCAATCTTTTTTATGTGTGCCTGTCCCTCAACTAAAATACACATTCTCAGCACCAAGAGTGTTCTCACAAAGTGGCCATGGAAAAATACAGAAAAGACCCTCCAATAAGCAGGAGTCAAGATGGTCTTATTGCCAAAAGGAGTCTCCAGCATCTCTTGGAATAAGACTGAAAACCAAAACCTCCATAAGGTTCCCTGCTTGCAAATTCTCCTGGAGCTCTGTGAAGGTAATCTGAAGGTGGTGCCCATGACAGAGGACAAGATGCAAAACAAAACCATGGATGCCTCCGGCGGTGATTGTTACCCATCTGATTGTTGTGACGCAGCAAGTAATGCTGAATCAGGAGGAGATGGAGCTGGTGGTGGCCCCGGACGTGATTGTAAGGTTCCCTGCTTGCAAATTCTCCTGGAGCTCTGTGAAGGTAATCTGAAGGTGGTGCCCATGACAGAGGACAAGATGCAAAACAAAACCATGGATGCCTCCGGCGGTGATTGTTACCCATCTGATTGTTGTGACGCAGCAAGTAATGCTGAATCAGGAGGAGATGGAGCTGGTGGTGGCCCCGGACGTGATTGTTCTCCAGCAGGAGGACATGGGGCTGAGGGTGGTTGCAGGAGTAATTGGTCTGCACCAGTAAGAGATGATCCAGGTTGTAATTCATCTGCAGCAAGAGGAGATGGCACTGATGGTGGAAACAAACAGTCCAATCAAACCAACTCTTCTGGGGGTGATCAAGACTTGTCCGACTTTGATTTGGCAGGCAAAGATGGGGACAATGATTCTGATGGAACTGACTGGGCCAATGCTGAGCATGACAGATGATAAAGTTGGAGGTGGTGCACGCAAAGAGCGAGCCGGATGCTCTGATGATGAGTTTTGGACAACGAGCTCCAATGTCATCTAGTACAAGCTTTGTTATAAATCCAATGGCCATTTAACCTTCTTTTCAGTTGTGAAACTATTACCAGTGGAAACTATCCCTCTTTTTATTCAATCCCACTGTTATTTTCTATTTGTCAAGATTTGTGATCCCCATCTACATACAAATCTATGTTCCTTGGTACTTGTTGAACAATGGCGTCCCAAATGAATGGAAGAAATTGTTACAAGAGCTACTTGCATACATTTTTTGAAAAAGATTCTTTGGTTTTCATGAGATTAATGGTTTCCACTTGGACCATTATTTGGTTAAATAGATATGACATAAGTTGACTAGAGTGGTAGTTGTAGGGAAAAGATGATTTCATGAATAACTTTTTAGTTACAAGAGCAAATTGCATAATTTTTTCAAAATAAATTAGTTTGATGCTCCAAGACTTGTTGTTTCCAAGTATAGAAATATTGCATCAATGATGTGTGAAATATGGCAGTCTGTAGATTTGAGCAAAGTAGCAGCAGGGAAAAGATGATTCTGTGAATAACGTTTTTTGTTTCAAGAGCAAATTGCTTATTTTTTTCAAAAATAATCAGCATGATGCCTTAAGATTCATTGGTTCAAATGATAGCAATATTTTATGGAGGATTGGTGAGACATGACTGTTTGTAGAGTTGAAAAAAGTGGTTGTAGTAGGGATAAGGTGATTTTATGAATGACTTTTTTGTTACAAGAGGAAATGGCATATTGTTTTTAAAATAAATTAATTTGATGCTATTCATTGGTTCAAATGATAGCAACATTTTATGGAGGATGTACTGTGAGATGTGGCAGTTTGTAGATTTGAGCAAAGTAGTATAATAGAAAATACATGAAAAATATGCATTTGCAATGTTGGCAGAACTCTGAGAAAAAGGGGGGAAGAAAGAGTTGGAAAAAAGGCATGCTGAGCCTGTACTTGCCCTCAGGGACTGGGGACAAAAATGGATAATCAATTGGACCAGGAGAATCTTACCAAGCTCAACTTCTAATGGTTCATTCATCAAACAATAATGCTATAATTTTAACCAACAAAACTTAGAGTATCAAATTGATTTCTTTTGAAAACATTATGCAATTTGCTCTTGTATGAAAAAGTTATTCATGAAATCATATTCTCCCTACTACTACCGCTTTGCTCAGATCTTCAAGCTGCCATATCTCACACATTCTTCATACAATGGAGGACTTCCCCTCAACTCTGTAGAAGTCTACAGAGTCAAATCTGTAGATTCAAAATAAGATGTGTAGATTCAAAAGCAAAAGTCACATCACCCTGCAAAACTTGATAAAATAATTTAGAATTTGAAACTCTAGATCTGACTCTGTAACACCCCACAGATTCCAAGGGAAGTCCTCCAATATTGCTTTAATTGGAAACAATAAATCTGAGAGAATCAAAATAATTTCTTTTGAAAAAATTAGTCAATTTGCTCTTGTAAAAAAAAGTTATTCATGAAATCATCTTTTCCCTACTACTACTACTAATACTACTACTACTACTACTACTACTACTACTACTACTACTTTACTTAACATATTTCATCCCTCCTTCATTAAATACTGGCCCAAATTGAAACCATTACTTTCATGAAATCTAAAGACAATAGGGGGTATCAAATATAGGCAAATCCACACTTATATAATTGACTGGTTTTCAAAAAACAGTCATTTTTAAAATCTGATGGTTGCTCCTCAATCACCATTTTGGCTCCATCAATGAAGAAAAAGCTTTCTGGATAATTGACTGATTTCTAATTTTGGATTTGGGATATTTGATACCCCCTAATATTCATTCTGACCCCCCAACAGGATTAACAAGAAATGGAGAGCACAATAATAATAAACAAAAAAATGTTAACTCAAAAAACTAAATTCAAAACTCAAAAAACTAAATCAATTCAAACATTGAAAGGAACTTTTTTATTTCTACTCCAGATACCCTGCATCACCTCCTTGAACCTCTTTGTTTGCAAGTTCTTCCATCATATTCTCATGCAGCATGTTTGATAATTCTTGCATATACTCATCGTCATTGTCCTCTTCAGGTTCGTCATTTATGCCGTCAGGCTCCTCCTCACCAAATTCTCTATGTTCTTGCTCACAATCCGTGTTGCTGTCAGGTTGGTTGTTGGCCAATATGTCACCTGGGATCATTGAGGCCTTTCCAATTTGAAATTCATCTTCAAAGTCCTTTATTTGAGCTACCCAGCGCAAGAAAACTTCTCCATCTCCTGTCTGGTTTGCTGTCTCATTAAAGACTTTTAGGAAGGGAAGGTTCCACGCCCTCTGCAAGCTTTAGTTTTTGATCAATTTGCTATGCAATACCACTTGGGCCGCCATCCAGCACTTCCGAGGCTCCAGCAAGATCAGAGTGCTATGGGCGAGAAGGTTGGTTGTTCTTGCATTGTCTGTTGTCAAGGTTAGCATACCAATCAATTGCCCTAGTGTTTTGCTCCTTTCAATCACCCATCTCATAGCACGTCGTACTTCCCAACCAAGGCGTCTTTTCTCTTCCATCCCTCGATTCATTTCAGCAAGGTAGCAAATTCCATTTTGAGTGTTACAATCAACTTCCCATGGTTCATTCTTGTGAGTGAAGAGTCCATTGTTCCAGAACGGGTCTTCTGCGTCCAAGTTCATGAGATTGACATATTCTATCTCTGTTGGGTGCACATGGTTGGGATTCAGGCGCACAAAGCTTTTGACCTTCATTTTGTAACAATCCAATACCTTGCGGAGTTGTTTTGCGCATTTCCAAAGCAACTCAATTATCTTCTGCTGGCCATCCGTTCCTGATGGCAGAAAGATGTTAATTTAATGTGAGTTTCAAAGAAAACAATGAGCTCACCTAGCTTTGTTTGTTCACCTGGGTGACAGACGCGCACGAGTGGACGTTTCCCCTGGATCATGGCCAAGAACTTGCGGCAGATCTGACTCTTCAAATACCAAATTTGGAGGAGTTTATCCTGACTTTGCTTTAGAAAAACCCAGAAAAATAAGGACAACAAGCAGGATTCCTATAGTTTTTTTGGGTAGACTGACCTGATAACCCACACCATAGCATATCATTTATATTGCTTCCAACGCGCCTCCGCTGATCTGCTATCTCTTGGGAAAGCTTTGATACAACTATGGCTTGGGCAACAGCCTTTCTGGGTGTCATTGAGTCTGTGGACCTGCAAGAGAAGTGGGTGATTGGAGCACATGCATTTGACATATATTGTACGGTGAATACCATGCATTTTCTAGTTCATCTTGCAGAGATTATAGGAGGCAACCCAACTCTTTTTTCTGCTTCTGTCTAAAAGATGCTTGAGTCTCACAATGGTACTCTTGCTCTTGAGCCCACTGCTGCATAAAGAATCCATTGGTGTATCTCTCACCATTTGTAGCATTTGGATTCAGCATTGTGTGAAGCTGAGTGAGATGCTGCCGCGCGGCTTCAGTTTTTTGAGTGGCCTTATCTAATTTTGAGCAGAGCCATTCACCTGGGGGATTTAAATCATAGATATTTGAAAGGAAACAACAATAATTTGCTGGATTAGTCGGTAAATAATGCATGTACTTAACAAGCTTACCACATAATTTGTTCAAGATATTGGTATAGTATTGGCTGCAATTGTGGATTCCAACAAGTCAATGGAGATGGGAAGAGACCCATAGGGGAGCAACTAAAGGAGAAATGAATGACCAAATTTGTTCCAGGCCTTCCCCATTGGACAAACCCCACCATTGGTTCAGCCGGGGGTTATACTGAACCTGGCAGTGCCATTTGTGCACATAAGCATGGAAGGCTGATGTTCCAAAAATCAGGTCTGCTTGATGTTCTGGTAGGAAGTCACGCAAAAACAAAAAATGTTAGATTCCAATATGTTGGGCAAGGGAATTGAAATTGGAGGGCTTGCTTTTGTTATGTGGGTCTCCAATTGGCACCCGATATCATTTAGGATTCCAAATCGGGATTGGGGGAAGTCTGAAATGATGTTGGCAAGTAGGGAGACTGGACAATACAATCTGGTGTATAGTGATCAGAATTATGCGTTGAGATTGGAAATGTGGACATGTGACTTACTTTTTGCCACTCTTGTACACATTGGCATACATTAACGGTACATTGTGCCGGCAAGCAGTGGCAAAGAGACCACTATCATCACACTTTTCCCACGTGGTGCCCTCCCGCTTGTCATCCGCAACCTTGTGTGACTTGGCACATGGGTCCTGTTTGGGGTTGATTGGAAAATAAATCATTGATATTGAATCAATAGAGTTGTTGCAGTCAATTAATTAGAAGCAGACAGCCACCTTATCTGAATTGCAAAGGGGAGGAAAGTAGTGTGAGCCTAGGTCTCTACAGTGACAACAGGGCACAAGGTGGGGGGACACTCAATATAATTGCAGGGGATAAAGGAAAAACAACAAGAGATGAAGAGAGGAATTAAGGATAGAATGAGTAAGCTTTAATAAGCTGATAAGTATGAAGATGATGATAATCAAGGTTTAACCTTGCTTCTCTGACCTAAAAAGGGAGGAATAAAAAGCTCAATCCAATAAAGAAGAGGCAGTAGCGGAGTGAACTCTGACGCCTCCTTTCTTGAGAAACAGAAAGGGTGATCTGCTCTTCATCAGTCCAATTTTTAGGCTAAAGGAAACTAGCCAAGGTTCTTCAAAGGAAAACCTATTTGGGTTTAATAGCTCAAAAACCCACAGAAAAGCAAAGATAATATGATAATAACTTCTACGTAGAAGTGCCTCTGATGATGATTGAAAGAGAGAAGTATAGTGGGATCAATTGATCAGAAAGCTACTTTGGAGAGTAGTAGTGAAGAGTAAAGAATTCTAGTCAACTATAAGTGACCCCAATGACCACTGAGTATTGAGGAATGGGGGGACTGGAGAATGAGTTGAGTAGAGTTGAGTACTCTGGCTATTAGCTCTGGTGAGGTAGAAGTTCTGTTTGAAAGATCTTAGGAAGTTTTTCTGGGTTCCATGTGGAGGATGAACTCAGAAGATCAAAATGAATATATGCCATATGAATTGAACTTAGAAAATAATTAAAACTTAGAATATTATTCTACTCCATATTGGAATAACACAACACAACTATAGCACATGTAATATATGAAATTGGAGCTATGATTACAGGGAATCTGAGTAAGGCACTGTTGAAGCCTTTTGGGCAACAGTGTTTTATCTAAGGCTGACAAGTGGAGAATCACTTTGACATCAGCAACATCTCTTTCTGTGGCTTCAACCGCTAACATATGTGTATTTATCTTGCCAGGGGGTAAGAACAATGGTGGATACTGGGAGTCAGTTGGGGATTCTTTGCTAGCGTAGGCGTAGTGTCATTGCTGGTAATTTCCATCTATTGCCAGGATGAAGTCCGGCTCATGAGGGTCAGCTTTATGCTAGTTCTCTCTGGGTCCAAAACATTGCAGGTATTTCTTGGACCATAATTTATTAGCTGTAAGACCCAATCTTTCCTGGTACAGTGTATCTTTGAGTAGAAGGATTTGCGAGTATAGGTCTGTACTGTAAGTGAAGGGAATTTGAAGCTGCCAGCTTTTTTGAAATCCTCGTCCAAGAAGAGGTTGTTTGTGTCAAGCATCTAGGAATATCATCAGTGCTTTTGTGAAACCCAAAGCCAAAACTGTTGAAGCTTGCCACATTTGATGGTGGAGCTGGATCAAGGGTATTGAAAAGGCGGTTCGCGGGACCTTAGCTGAGCTGGCAATATATCTGTGGTACATGAGACGGATGACATTGGGGATGCACTTGCAGAAGCTTATTGGGAAGGAGACATGTCGATCTGAAAGGAGTTAAGCAAATGGTCAGACAGGTTCATGCAAGTAGTCAGAGACAGATAAGCTACCAACCAGTTATGTTGATTGAGTCTGCAGCCCATTGGGTGATAAGTGATGGTGGAGACACACAAGTGAATGGGACAGTGGATGATGGGTGATTGTTTGTAGTCCAATTGCGTGTGTGCTGCTGACACCAGAAAAAAGTAGCTGCGGCCTGATTTTCAATCTTGGCCCATTAAGCCATGTGGAGTTCTCAAGCTTTGGCATACCAACAGTGTGAGCCTGGGCCTCTACGGTGGCAGCAGGACACAAGACAAGGGGGACAACTCAATTTATTTCAAGGGAAAGAAAGACAAAGACAAGACAGATGAGGACTTATAAAAGGATAATCAAGCTTTACGAGCTGATGAGAATAATCAAGAATGATATTCAAGGTTAAAACTTGCTTCTCTTGTCCAAAGAGGGGAGGAATAATGCTCAATTCAGAAGAGGAGAGGAAGTAGCGGAGGAACCTCTGACGCCTCCTCTGTTAACCAACAAGAGGGTGAAGCTGCTCTTCAGCAGTCCTTTTTTTAAGCTAAAGGAAACTAACCAAGGTTCTCTAAAGGAAAACCTATGTGGGTTTGACAGCTTAAAAAATCCAACAGAAAAGCAATGATAATGGTGATAACTTCTTATGAGAAGTGCCTCTGATGATTGAAGATGATGATGAAGAAAGGTGGTGACCAAGCAGTTCAGAGGAATAAATTAAAGAGCAGTAGAGGAGATTAGTGATGAATAGTCAACAAAAGGTGACCCCAAATGACCACTAAGAAGTGAGGAAATGGGAGGACCTGAAGGTTGTTGAGTAATGATGAAGACTCTGCAGCAAAGCTCTGAAAAATATGGTTCTGGTTGGATGATCTGAGGTTGTTCATCCTTCATTCATGTGGGGATGAACTCAGAAGATCAAATTGAATATATGCAAGGTTCAAAACCATGTGCAAAACCTTGAAGATTAAAATGGATTTTATTCACAGGGGAAATAACTTAGAAGTGATTTAATCTTAAATCATTATTCCTCATTTCTGCGGAATAACACAACACAACTATGGCACATGTAATATATGGAATTGAAGCTAGAATATCATGGAGTATGAGTAAGGCACTGTTGAAGCCTTTTGGGCAACAGTGTTTTCTCTAAGGCTGACAAACAGAGGCAGTGGTATTTGGCATGGGAAGTGGCAACATGGGATAATTGTGGGAGGTCTTCTTGCATGGTGGGGTACACATCATAATCAACTGCATTGCTGGGATCAAATTGGGGTTGTGTGGGGTGATTTGGAAAATCTACCATGCCATATTGCTGGCCAATCTGGAGAGATTGGTTCATTTGAGCAACCTCATTTCATAGGTAAACGTGGGCGGATGGTTGATTGCGGGATGAGCAGACCCGCCTTCTAGAGGTGAGAGTGTTGTCAAGTTCACTATTGTGCCTGAGTGATCTGATCCTTTGGCGCGACATGGTCCACAGATGTACTGGAAGGCAAAAACGGAGATCCAAGACAAGGACTCGGAGCAGATGGGAGAGATCAAGCGGTGTGGGGTGGAGAGGTTGCATGAGAGGACTGGTCAGTAAAAGATAAAAAAATTATATAGAAAAAAATTTAAAGAAGAAGGGGCTTACAGAAGTTAGTTGATGCAATAGCTGGAGAGGGTGTGGTGTGACAATGGGTGTACGCACTGTAGCCTGTGTCCTTGGCTGATCAGGTAGATATATGCTTAGAGCATCTTCAATGGTCCCTGGATTGCTGAGACTTGGGCTCGCGGCCCTGAGCCATATGTCACAGGGTGACACACACGTGTCTACACATTGCTTGCAGCAGAATTGCCACGGGTGGCAACCCAACACTGAATGTTGCTCACCAACAGCCTTGCACCACCCGCAAAGAGCAGTAGATTTACTTTGCATGTTGTATGTCCTCTAGTTTCTTCTTTTTTCATTTTTTTTGCAGGAGGGACTCATGTAGAATGGTCTTCTTTTTCTCTCCTTCCTTTGGTCGGTATTTTCTGTAAGTCAACATTGATAACTGTTGGACCAAAAAAAAAGGAAGGAAAGAGTCAAGGATTGATTTTAGACATGTCAAAGAGGTTTGCTTGTGGAGGACGAATGGATGCTGGTGGTGTGGTGTGGTGTTGCCAAAAGGTGTTGTGCGGAGAGAGGTGTGTTTGTTGGGTTGGACAAGACTTGCCAGAAGAAGAAAGTTGTAGCAAGTTGGGATGACCCTGAAGCCGTTTGGCGAGTTGGGTGGCGAGTCCGCTGGTCCCCGTTTTTTGGTGCGACTTGCTAAATCATGGTGTTGGGTCCTGTTTTAGCGAGTCTGTTGGAGATGCTCTTATACAAGGTCAGTCTCTTTCTCATGCGGCTGCGTAGCTGCATGCACAGTCAGTCTCCAGCAAGGGAGGACTTGTTGACATGTAAAATTGGTGGGCAATGTAGTGCAGCCACCAACAGTCGGCAACAGTCGGGAGCTGACTATCAGATTGCCTCCAGGTTGCAGGTTTGGGTAAGCTCTAGTAGTTGGTTTAGGGTAAACACTGGTGCCTCACTATGTGTTGACCAGTAGTGCAAATTGTGATGACCCTTGGGCCTCAGGATCCCGGTTTTCAGAGAGGTTCAGTCTCAGAGCATGGATTGGGCCAATGAGGTTGTGGGCTTCAGGATGACCCTCATGCCCCAACATGAGCTCCGGGAAGCATACATCGCCTTAACCATCAGGAATGGGAGGATGCTTTGCATCCGGGCCCTTTGGGCTCCAAACTGGGAGGCTTAGCAAAGCTTGACCAAGTGGGATTTTCAATTACTTTTGTGGAGTTTTGTGGATGATCATCCAATCTGGCTCCTGGCATGTCCAGCTCTGCACGCTTTTCCAGGAGTGGAGCGTGGGTTTTGAGGGCCACGTCACGCTTTCCTGTAGGCTGACTCGCTCTTTGTGGGGGTCCAGTCTAGCCGCGTATGGGGTAAAGAAGAGAGCCCTAACAATTGTGAGGCTCTCTCTCTCTGTGGCAGAGAGGAGCTTCCTTAGGAAAGTGTTGTCCTTGTAGCAGTGGAACTGGAGCAGCAAGCCTCCCACCCCAAAGGGTCACCCCCCGCCCCTGTCAGCCTCTGTGATGCCAAGGGCTAGTACCTTTTAGCTACACAAGGTGATAAGAGTGCAAAGGATGGGTAGAGTGGGGTATTTTCACGTAGAAAAGTAGTAAAGAAAGAAATAAAAAGAATATAATTCTTTTTTATAGAGGGGCCTGCTGGCGCAGGGGTGTTTGTAGGTGCCCTCTAAATCAGAGATCTGCTAAGCAGGGTGGTATCTGATTAAGCAAACAATGGGTTTCTGCGTAACAGAAGGTGGTACCAAAGTGCTTTTCCAATTAAGGAACCAGAATGGGGACAGAAGGATAAAAGAAGTACTCACTATTGCTTCTTTTAAGCCAAAAAGCCACGTAGGGGGGTGAAGTAGAGCTGCTGGGTAGATTGGATGGTTTCTGCACAGGAGCTGGTCACGTAGGATGGTTGATTTAATAAGAACACCAAGGATAAAACAGGCAAACAGGGCAGAGTAACTGAAATAAGGACAGGACACGGCGTAACTGATTAACTGTAATAATAATTGATGATGATGAACAACATTTGGCGTGGAAAGAGGGCTCTATATATACTATTTTCACTCATAGTAGAGGACCTTTCTTGCCTGTGTGCGTGTAGTTGCTATATTTCAGCGCAATGTGGCCAATTTGGGAGATTGGCACTAACAAGGCTCATCCCAATGGCACTGCTGATCATTATTTCAGCGTCACAAGTGTTTATAATGACCTTAATAACCTATTTGGTCATTGTAACTAAGGTACATAGCAACACTGACGTGTATTTGTATCTGAAATGGGCCACAAATGACGCAAATGGGCCACAAATGGCTATGGCCAATCATCAAAGGCCACGCTAGCTATGTTACTCTTATGTATTCAAGGTTTTTATTAATGAAACCTTGTAAATAAACCACGTAGAATCTACTAGTACCCTAGTTTCACTTGTACACGTGTGGTAACTAGGGGATTAGCTATTTCCACGCATTTAGCCAATTTCCAATTAGATTATATAATCCACGCGCAGGGTTGGAGGATTAAACCCCAATTGGGCCTAACTCCCAAACTATACACAACACCTCAATTATAAGTCCATAATTGGTCATTTCACATATAGTATGCATATATAACAAGTACATACGTGTGTAATGTCTGTGTGACATATTTATGTTTGTGGCCAATTCTTACGGGTAATTGGTTCAAGGTGAAGGAGTAGGAATTTAGGGGTACTTCCAGTGAGAGACCCTACATTAATTTGCATGAGGATTCAGAATATGACATAATATTCTAAGTTATCCTCAAGGTTTAGAAGTTATTTAGTATTTTTGTAAAAAGTAGTTATTATTTTAATTAATTACTAATTTTTATGGTGCCAGGACTTTGCTAAGCTTATTGGATAAAAATAAGTAAACTGAGTTTTTTTTTGTACATTATTAGTCATATAAATGGGTCTTAATATTGTAGTAATAATGTCTCTATTTATGTTACCTTTGTCAGGTTGGCTCTGTCATAGTAGCAAGCTGACATTCCCTCCCTTTAAAATGAGACTTTAGAAAACAAAATTGACTCTATTTGTCTGTAGTGAAAAAAAAAAAATTCTCAATTTCTCTTGGAGGCTCTATAATTTCGTAGATGTATGGGACCATCTGGTATGTTATCTTCAGGAATCCATTCATCTTTGTCTGCTGATTGTCCTCTATACCTTACTAAGTAGAGTCTAATATCTTTCCCATTGATCCTTTCTTTCTTATCCTTTAATATCTTATGTACTTTAAAGTTAGAGGTGTCTAGAGGTTCAATTATAGGTACAGGTACAGGTGTTACTGCAGGGGTATCTGTGCCTCTACTATTGTAAGGCTTGATTAAGCTAACTGGAAAAACAGGGTGTTTTCTGGAAAATTCATCTGTTAAAATTACTTCCACAGCATTTTTTCCATGTAATTGCTTAATGGTAAAAGGTCCAACAAAGGAAGGTTTAGTTTCCTGTTACCTCCCAAATTATTAAAATTCACAGTGGACAATAGGACTTTGTCCCCAATCTGGAAGGATGGTTCTTTATGACTTTTGTCCCATCTTAACTTATTATATTCAGCTGCATCTTGAACACATTTCTTAGCATGTTCATGTGTAATGTCAAGCATCCTTTTAAAGTCTAGGGAAGTGGGATGTACATGAGGTAATTTGTTATTAATATGATCTTTAGGCATTCTGGGTATCCATCCTCTTTCCAAAATATAAGGGATTTCTTTGGATGAAGAATGTTTACTGCTGTTATAAGCTATTTCTAATGCAGGGAGTAAGCTAACCCAATCATGAGTATAACCATCACTATTTTTGAATTCTAAGCCAAAGGAACAAAATCTTCTGAGCATATCTTCTAGAGTTTGGATCATTCTTTCAGCCAATCCGTCAGTTTGGGGATGGTAAGCAGTAGAGAAAGCTAATTTAGTGCCTAACATGTCATGTAAATTTCTCCAAAATTCAGAAGTAAATTTGGGGTCTCTATCACTAATGATTATTTTGGGTATTCCTACGTCAGCCATAATCCTATTCCAAAATAGTAAAGCCACTTCCATAGCTGTATCATCTTTATGGTTAGGAATAAATCTGGCCCTTTTTGAATATCTGTCTACAACCACTAGTACAGAGTTGAAGGAATAAGACCCTCCAGGAGGTAAACCTGTAACAAAATCCATGTTTATGATTTCCCATCTTTTGGTGGGTTCTTGGATGGTTTGAAGTAGCCCATATCTCTCACCTGTTTGCTTATTTGATTTCTGGCAAGTTTCACAGGATTTAATATAAGTAGCTACTTCATTAGTCCAATTATTCCACCAAGCTGTAGTTCTGACTCTTTCAATAGTCCTTTCTTCAGAAAAATGTCCAGCACCAACATTATCATGGCATTCTTTCATAAGGGCTTCAATCTGAAATTGATCACATAAGACTATTACACTGGAATGCCTTTCTTTAAAGTACAATATTCCATCTAATAGAGAGAACTTACCAGAAGAGTAAGGTTTGGATAACCAGGGAGGTAGACTAGCAATTAATTCATGGGAACTATTTTCATTGCTAAGTATATCTAGTAGTTTGACAAATTCAGGATCAGACTGGTAACTATCTTTTATAAGGCTGTAGTAGGCTTCATCCAAATCACAGACATGTATTCCTAAAATTGGGAATATATCTTCATCTTCAGGATCCCAGGCAGGGTTATCTGGAGTATTTGGTAAAGCCCATCTGCTCAAGCCATCAGCATTACTATGCTTTTTGCCAGCTTTATGAACAATAGTCATATGTCCTCTGTATTGTTGAATAGCAATTTGCCATCTTAACATATGCCTATTGGGAGTCTGCATATTCATAAGGGTTTTAACTGCTGTGCAATCAGTGACTACAACAATTCTACTACCTTCAAGATAATAATGTAACTTTTCTAAGGACCATACAAGAGCTAGACATTCCATCTGACTGGCTCCATACCTTTTCTCTGTTGGTTTAATTTGTCTTGAAATAAACAGAACTGGTTTTTCTACCAATTTATCTTCAACAAGGAATTCTTGATGTAAGGCAGCACCTAAGCCATCTAAACAAGCATCTATGTACAGAATAAATGGTAAGTTATAATCTGGTTGAGCTAGCACAGGAGCAGTAGTAAGGGCTAGCTTCAATTGTTCATAATCCAGTACTCTAGGGTGAGTCATTTCATAAATGGTTTCTTTACTACATAACTCATATAATGACTTGGCTAAAATAGCAAATTTCTCAATATGTTTCCTATAATATCCACAAAATCCAAGAAAAGATTGCATTTCAGTGATATTCTGAGGCATCGGTTTGAGCATTACAGCTGCTACTTTGTTTTGGTCAATGGCTAGGGATAGTCCAGAAACAATATGTCCTAAAGCTTTAAGTTCACCATATCCAAAGTTGCACTTTTTAATAGACATTTTTAGACCAGCTTTAATAGAAGTTTCTAATACTATTTGTATCTTTTCTATATGTGTTTCCCAGTCATCTGAATAAATGATTATATCATCAATATAAATCATCATCCAGCACTGGCGGATAAAAGATCCAAAAATAGAGTCCATCATTCTTTGGAAATGAGAAGGTGCATTCTTAATTCCAAAGGGCATTCTGAGGTATTCAAAAACACCAAGATGGCAGATAATTCTCATAAATTGGCGGCTATTAAGTTCTATAGGTATCTGGTGAAACCCTTTGAGAACATCCATGCAGGTTATGTACTTAGCTTTTGATAAGTTATGAAGAGAGTGGTCAATTCTTGGAATGGGATAATTATCAGCTTTAGTGTAATTATTTAGAGCTCTAAAATCTCCAACCATCCTAGACTTATCATTATGCCAGGCAATAATAACTGGGGTAGTTATTTCTACTTGTTCATTATGGCCCACTTTTCTAAGTACACGTAAATCTATAAGCTCTTTAATGTGTGTTTCTAAGGCTATCCTAGATTTAGGGCTAGAAGGGTAGGCTGCTTTTCTTAGAGCAGGTGGGTAAGGAGGTCCACAAGTTAATTCTAATTTAATATCATGTCCTGTAACATTGCCAATAGGCTCTTCAGTGGTACAGAAGGCTTCTTTATTCTTATGGCATACTTTAAGAATATCTAATACTTGAGCCTTGGTTAGTATGTCACTTATAGCAGCTTGGGACATATATTCTTGATTAAAATCTTCTAATTCCTTGGGGTCAGGTTCCTGAGAAATGGGTGCAATAATCTCAGAATGAATGTTGCAAATTGGGTATTTCCTTTTCCAATCTCCTCCAATGGTAAAATATCTATCTTTGGACTGGAAAATGTCAATTCCATACATGCAGAAGGTATCATTCCTAGTATAAGGTAGTCACAAATGGCATCAGAAAGTATTACAAATTCTACACTTAATCTGAGGGATCCCTTAATATAAAGGTAAATTCACTGCAAAGGGTGTATGGTTACCCCGGGTAATGGAGAGGTGTGGGGGGAATATTAAAGGGTAAAATTTGGATGACACCCAATAGGTTTCATGGGTAGAGTTACAAACTGCTAAATGTAGCCTTTGGAACAGGTAATAAATTTTTGCGCCAATCAGGGTATATTTGTTGCAAAAATGTGGCACTTGTACAAGAACAAAAGGCTCCTATATCTAATAGAGTCTTAACAGCTGAGTCTTTGAAAATAACCTTAGTATAACTGGTTTTACCTAGGGTGTAACACCTTCCTTCTTCAGGTTTGTTAGTTAATAGCTTGGCATCAGATATATGGCCAATATCCATATTATCTTCCCATTTCTGGGGTAAGTTAGATTCACCATGAATAGCATTAATGCTGAAGTCATTGCCAATATTAGCATTTATTACTACAACAGCATGGTTATCAGATTCAGAGTCATCATCATCTTGACCATAATGTGTACTAGAGGGTTCTTGGTGTATGATATCAAAGGTACTTTCAGAATCTGAATCAGGGCTTGCATTCACATTATTGATTTTCCTCCTAGGTTTGGTACATTCAGTGCTTTTGTGGCCAGTTTCTCCACAATTCCAACACGTAGGAGTCTTTTCTTTTCTAATGGGTTCAGCAGTTTTAGGTTCTAACTTCTTAGAAGGGTCTGTTCTAGGAGTGTAATCCTTTTTTTCAGAGGGAATATGTTTTTTATTAATTCCTGTCATTTCTACTACTTCTTTCATAACACCTATAAGTGTTGATAAATCACAATCCATGTCATTGATTCTACATCTGACATTATGTTCTAGACTGCCTTTAGTTTGGTTAAGTATTAAATCATTTATTTGTTCTTGATTTAATTTAGGGTAGATACATTCAATTCTTTTCTTCTGGTTCAAGCACCATTGATGAGGATTATGCTTGACAGGATCAAAGTAGTCATTTTCAAAAGCTCTGCGCATTTTCTTTTCCCATAGTCTAGTGCCAAATTGTTGTTTGATCAGTTCTTTCCAAGCTGGCCAAGATTGTTGCCTCATGGTAGCTTGTTTACCAATGAACCAATCAAAGGCTACTCCTTCAAATAACCTAGGCAACCTAGTAAGGATGGCATCATCAGGAGCTCTATATATTGTTAGTATGTGATCAATATATTTGATGAAATTAATATGGTCATAATCTCCTTCTCCAGAAAATTTAGTCCATTCTTTAATTGGTGGTAACAATTTATTCAGAAGAGAGGGATCTATGAAGTTGTTATTACCATTGTTATTTACATTGTTGCGTGAAGGAGCATGACTCCATTGACTCCCATTATTAAGGTTATTATAATTAGGTGAATTATTAGGAGGGTAATTGTTGGGCATTGGTGAACTATTGTTGTATTTATAATTAGATTGATTGTTATGAGGATAGTTGTCCTTATTCTCTCCTTATCTTCAAGTATTGTTTCCATGTAAGGATTGTTATATTTGGGCGTAGTGTTATTAACAGGAGCAGTTCTGGAAGGTAGTTCTTTAATTAAATCTGTTAATTCAAATTTTATATCTAACAGATGTTTTAATACTAAATTTCCATTAACATTCTTGTTGTTTTGGTCAGATATTAAAGCTACTTGAGCTTGTAATTCAACCATCATTCTTTTTAAATCCATTTGTTCAAGTTCTAATTTCACATTTTGGGCGTGTAAAGTGCTAATAGCATTTTTATTAATTCTATTAATTATATGCTCAGTATTAGCATGGAAAATGTCTTCTAATCTGTTGATTTTATCCGCCAAATAATCATTAGAATACTTGGAATGTTCTTCTTCAAGTTCTTCCAATTTTTTGGGCACATTAGGAAGCTTTGGCTCACAATTTTTGGCGTAAAAATCAGATTCATTATGCGTAAAGACAGACTTAGGTGAGTTAAGAAATTTGGACAATTGATTTAAGATGAGAGAAGAGCTAGACATGTAATTCTCTACGGATTCAGGTGGAGGAGGAGCTTTATTTAAAAATTCTAAAACAGTTTTGTGGCGTGTTTTAGCATTTTTATCTAACAAAAGAATGTTGTTATGCGCAATTGTAAGGGAATTATCTATGACAGAAAAACCTAATCTAAGCTGTTGTAGAAGCTGGTTATGGCGCTGCTGATGTTGGCTAATTTCTTCCACTTCTGGGGATTGTTATAATGACGGTTGTTCATAGAAAGACTGCTCATATTCTTTCCTTGTTCTTGTTGGCTGTGTGGGGAAACAATACTCTCTTTTCCTCCCAAGGGTTCCATCCCTTCGTGTATTCCTCCACTTCTTTTTTGGAGATAAGTTTCTGTAGTTCTTTCTGACTCTTCTGGGCTAGTCCTAAAAGATTCAGCATCATCTCCTGGGTGGCCTTGGATTTCTGGGCTTCCACGAATTTCTGATGGTTGGCCACGTGTATTTTGACCAATTTGGCTATCTTGTCCTCCTTGGACGTGCTCACCACCTGAATTTCCAAGTCCTCTTCCTCCGTCTGGGGTTTCTGGATACTGGCCAAGGAGGTGGAAGGGGTTGGTTCCACGTCCACGTCCATGGCTTGAGGATTGGGGAGACTGGGGGTGGTCTTCTTGAAGGCCAAGTTCCGTGGCGACTTCTCTGCTCCTAGGTTGTCTAGTGGGCGGGGGTAAGGGGCCGTGGAGATCAGGCTTGTGAGCCCTGGTAGACTTCCTGACAGGACTATTTTCACGGGACATATTAGTGAAAAAGGGCCACGAAAAATTTAATTAAGGTAAATAATAAACTTACTTGTTGGTGGAGCCGTAAGTGGGGTAATAGAATTGGCCACAGAGGTAGCTGGAGCCGTGGTAGATGAAGTAGAAGTGTTGGAAGTGCTTGGAGAGATAGTGGAAGACACTAGATAAAATTCAGGCGTAAAAATAAGTATTTTTTGGTAATTTTAATAGTTTTATTTAGAGATAAAGAAGAATTAAACTGACTATTGTAAAAGTTTTGTTTATATTCTAGAGTTCTTTGAAAATCTGCACGCCTCTTGTTCTCTTGATTCCTCCTGTTGATGGAGTTGAGTTTGATGAGAAGTTCTGTGTCCTGTTGAGCACGTTGGTGAGAGTGAAAAAGAGCAAGTTGGAACTGTTCTGTAGGCGTAAGTTTATCCCAATCAGAAGGTTGATAGTTAGCTATTTCCTCTTCTTTGCGCAATCTGAGGACTTTAAGATAATGTTTGATTAATTCAAAGTGGGCAATTTGGTCAAAAGGTGGATGAACAAATTCAGGCGTGGAAATGAGAGTTTTAGTGTATTGGTTCACTAAAAGAATGCGTAAAAAATAAAGTAGAAGGATAATTTTTAGTGGTTTTAGTTTATAAATGATTTTTAGTGGTTTGGTAATTTTTTGCGTGAGTGAAAAGCAAAAGTAAGAAGAGTAAGTACCAGGAGTAAATTACCACGAGTGGATATTGGTAATTTCCCGGCCAGACCCCCAATTGTCAGCCTCTGTGATGCCAAGGGCTAGTACCTTTTAGCTACACAAGGTGATAAGAGTGCAAAGGATGGGTAGAGTGGGGTATTTTCACGTAGAAAAGTAGTAAAGAAAGAAATAAAAAGAATACAATTCTTTTTTATAGAGGGGCCTGCTGGCGCAGGGGTGTTTGTAGGTGCCCTCTAAATCAGAGATCTGCTAAGCAGGGTGGTATCTGATTAAGCAAACAATGGGTTTCTGCGTAACAGAAGGTGGTACCAAAGTGCTTTTCCAATTAAGGAACCAGAATGGGGACAGAAGGATAAAAGAAGTACTCACTATTGCTTCTTTTAAGCCAAAAAGCCACGTAGGGGGGTGAAGTAGAGCTGCTGGGTAGATTGGATGGTTTCTGCACAGGAGCTGGTCACGTAGGATGGTTGATTTAATAAGAACACCAAGGATAAAACAGGCAAACAGGGCAGAGTAACTGAAATAAGGACAGGACACGGCGTAACTGATTAACTGTAATAATAATTGATGATGATGAACAACATTTGGCGTGGAAAGAGGGCTCTATATATACTATTTTCACTCATAGTAGAGGACCTTTCTTGCCTGTGTGCGTGTAGTTGCTATATTTCAGCGCAATGTGGCCAATTTGGGAGATTGGCACTAACAAGGCTCATCCCAATGGCACTGCTGATCATTATTTCAGCGTCACAAGTGTTTATAATGACCTTAATAACCTATTTGGTCATTGTAACTAAGGTACATAGCAACACTGACGTGTATTTGTATCTGAAATGGGCCACAAATGACGCAAATGGGCCACAAATGGCTATGGCCAATCATCAAAGGCCACGCTAGCTATGTTACTCTTATGTATTCAAGGTTTTTATTAATGAAACCTTGTAAATAAACCACGTAGAATCTACTAGTACCCTAGTTTCACTTGTACACGTGTGGTAACTAGGGGATTAGCTATTTCCACGCATTTAGCCAATTTCCAATTAGATTATATAATCCACGCGCAGGGTTGGAGGATTAAACCCCAATTGGGCCTAACTCCCAAACTATACACAACACCTCAATTATAAGTCCATAATTGGTCATTTCACATATAGTATGCATATATAACAAGTGCATACGTGTGTAATGTCCGTGTGACATATGTTTGTGGCCAATTCTTACGGGTAATTGGTTCAAGGTGAAGGAGTAGGAATTTAGGGGTACTTCCAGTGAGGGACCCTACATTAATTTGCATGAGGATTCAGAATATGACATAATATTCTAAGTTATCCTCAAGGTTTAGAAGTTATTTAGTATTTTTGTAAAAAGTAGTTATTATTTTAATTAATTACTAATTTTTATGGTGCCAGGACTTTGCTAAGCTTATTGGATAAAAATAAGTAAACTGAGTTTTTTTTTGTACATTATTAGTCATATAAATGGGTCTTAATATTGTAGTAATAATGTCTCTATTTATGTTACCTTTGTCAGGTTGGCTCTGTCACAGTAGCAAGCTGACACCCCCCCTCAAGACAGGTGGGTGGGCAGACAAGAAAAAAGGAGGAGCGTAAAGCGCTCTGGTTTGTGCTGAAGAGGGGAGTGATGCTACAAAGAAGTGATCACTGCGTGCAAAATGGTGTCATGAATACCATACAGGTTACCCTGTCCCGCATGTGTGACATGACACAAAGCACCTGTAAAGTTACAGGTTGACCTTTCATGCATGCAAACTGTGTCACCTGTCACGTGCGCAGTGACTGTGCACAGGGGTTCACAGGCCTGTCACCCTCATGACGGCTGCATCACTTCTTGTCCTGTAATTTGTGTGTGTCATGGCATGTGGGTGTCACACATGAAATGCTACAGGACTGTGTAACCTGTAACACTTTCATTACACCGTTTTGCACGCGGTGGATGGCAAGGGGGTGAAGCACTCTAGCCATCTCAGTCCCTCCAGAGTGGGGGTGACTCTGTCATGCGCATGGCCCAACGGCAGTCTCCTGTCCTCAGAGTCTGCGGGTTTTCAACTATCCAGGCGCTGTGGCGTTCCAAATATGACACAAATTTTCAATTTTTATTTTATCTATTTCCCTTATCATTCCCTCTTATATTTCTCTTATTTCTTCTCTATCTCTTTTCCTTTTCTCATTTTTTCTCTTATATTCACTCAGAAATCCTCAAACATTATTGAAGAATCAGAATCCACGGCAAAATTCACTCTAGGACACAACTTGCGCCATATTTACCACTCAACCGGATCAGGAAGTATCAACAACTCAACATATCCCTTCATCTAAACCTTAATCCCTACTACAGTCAGCAAAATACAAAACCCTCAAAATCCCATAGATTCTTCTAGAAACACATTCTTCAGGCAAAATGATCCTAGGGAACAACTCATGGAATCTTTGTTACATGCCCGGATCAATAGTTATGGCCAATATTAGTTCCTAGACCCGAGTTTATTCCAGTTTCCCACAGTTACACGGCACTATCACAGGGTAGTCACTCAAAAATCACAACTGCAACTCAACCATTAGGCACTGTTAACCCCTTTTTCTAGGATATTCCACCCAGCTTAGGCCCATAGTAGCATGGAAAGTTCCACCAGGTTCAGAACCACAAGTCACACGCATTTCACTTGTTCCATTGTTCCATTTGTTTCCATCAACCACATGTCAGCTGTGATTAGTCATCAATTGTTGTTCCACTGTGTTCCATGACCAATTGTTCCAACCACAAGTTGACCACCCCCCATTTGTCAGGATTTTGATATAAAAGAGGCTCTCCTCCAGGTGTTTTTCCCCCCCCCCCTTCCTCACCAGATTCTACCATCAGAATATATCATCACTTCACTCCTCATCCACAGATGTTGTTCACTATCCCCATAGTATAATAACACTGGTCACTCCTCATTATAAGACACCCAATATTGAGGTTTCAAGGAATCAACATCATCATTTACCCATAACAACTCATCTTGACCCAACTTGGTTGAAGCATTAGCTCCCATATGTGCCCTTTTGCTCATCACCATCACCATCCATCCCCTGGTTGTAGTGTCAGCTCCCAAACCTCATTTAGCTCTACAACTCATTACCTTCATCATCATCCATCCCTGGTAGTAGCGTCAGCTCCCAAACCTCATTAGCATAACACACCTTCATCATCCATCAACAACATCACCATCATCCATTCATCATCCTTACTTGGTAGTAGCATCAGCTCCCAGAACTCATTAGATTCACACATCATCATCCATCCTTGGTAGTAGCGTCAGCTCCCAACCCTTGTCATCTTAACACATCGTCATCATATACATACACCCTTGACATTCACCATTATCATCATCACCTATCATCACCTCTTAACATCATCACCTACTCGTAGTAACACTCATAATACTTAACACTGATCCATTACCCTTCTACACATAGTCAACATCATCAGTCATAGTCAACATCATCTAGTATCAACAAATCAACATCCATCATCAACCATAAACATACCCTACATTCCGCAGTCATCTAGACCAGACAAGTCCTATCACTATAAATAAACTGCCAAGCGATCTTGGTGGTCTTGTTGTTCTGATAGCATAAAAGGGCAGAGCTTGCACCTCCTTATTCCCCTTTTCATTCAGCAAAAGGTATTAACATACGCTTTTGAGTCTTACAGCGCCAATAGGGACTGGCGTCCCTTCTTGTTCTAGCCGCCTCCTTGGACTTTGGGTCATTACTGGTTTCCTTTCATGACCCCTCAATCCCCCTCCTTCTCTCCGTTTCGCGACCCCCTTCAGGTTTCTTCAAGCCTCCAGGTAGCTCAAGGTGCGTTGCAGCTGCCTCCATATCTCCTCCAGGCCACGCATAGCTATGAACATAATCGGTACATGTGTGTATTGACCACCTGTGTACTCACCTAAAAACCCACCTAAAGACTCTCTGACAGATGCCATCTCCGAGGGTCCTCAGGGGGTAAATAGCGGGGGTTTGGGAAATATTCAAATTTTTCAATATCTTATATACCCCCACCAAAGTATTTCGACCCATCCCCGCCGAAAAAAAAACATATGTGTTAATGTACATACATAAATATGTAAATACAGTTGCCAAGGCCCAAGACCAACCAGACTGTCAAAGCCGATGGCTCCAGCCGCTGGAAGCATTGGCCTTGCTTGTTGAGACCAATGGCTCCAGCAGCTGAGAGCATCTGTCTCACTTGCTGAGACCAACGCCTTCAGCCGCTGGAATCTGCATCGGTCTCAGTTTCCGGGACCGACAGTTCCAGCAGCTAGAACCATCAGGCTCACTTGCTGAGACCAACAGCTCTAGCTGTTGGGAGAATTGGTCTCAGTTTCTGAGACCAATGGCTCCAGAAGCTGGAACCATTGGTCTCACTTGCTGAGACCAATGGCTCCAGAAGCTGGAACCATTGGTCTCACTTGCTGAGACCAATGGCTCCAGCTGTTGGGAGCATCAGTCTCAGTTTCTGAGACCAACAGCTGGAACTATTGGTCTCAGTGGCTGAGACCAACAGCTGCAGCTGTTGGGAGAATTGGCATCAGTTGCTGAGACCGACAGCTCCAGATGAGGCCAAAGACTGCAGGCAGTTGCTGGAACCAAGACCAACAGCTCCAGCTGCTGGGCCCTTGGTCTTGGCTCCTGCCGCCAATGTTCCTAGCTACTGGGGCCAATGGTCCCACCTGCTCAAACCAAAGTTCTCATCTTCTGAGATCAACATCTCTACCTAGGGAGGAGGTTTTACATGAGTGCAAAGCAGGCTAAAACATGTTGGAGTAGGAAACAATGATTTCCTAATTATAACTTGTGATTGAATACATATTACGTGATCAAAATTGGAACTTATTTCCTGGGACACTATTAATAATTGATTTTGATTTCTAGTTTTATGGCACAAAGGTTTCAGGAGATATTTTTATGGCTTAAATGATTCAGGAGATACGGCCACAAGGGGGTTTGAGCACAAGATGAAGTAGGAAAAATAGATCTTCTTAAAACTTTTTATTTAATGAATATCATCCAATGGAAATTGGAGATAAATTTTTGGTAAACCATTCATATTTGAATTACCATTCATAGCTATATTTCACAGAGGAATTGGGAGATATGGCCATTATTGGTTCCCTTTTGGGCAAACAACTGTTTGAGTAGGAGGAATTGATTTGCTCACAGCTTTTTGATCAAATCATGTAATTATATAATGAAAATGAGAGAGTATTTTTTTTTAATACTAATCATGATTGATTGGAAATTCTTAGCAATTCTGTAAAAGTGACCTGGAAGGTTTGGTTGTGAGTAAATCTGGGCAATAAAAATGGATGAGAAAGGCTGAATTTGGGCATAAAAGTTTTATCAAAAGGAAGATGATTGAATTATTTTGTATGATTGATTGTTCATTGAAAACATCATGAAAAGATAATATATTCTTTGGAATTAATCATGTAGAGCATACCTCACATGAATGTGACATTTGCCAGTGGTTTCACTATTGAACATGATTAGATACCACTTTCAAGTGAAGAGTTTCATCTGAATAATACAAAATGATGGATTATTTTCAAAACTTTGTTATAAAGAAAAAAAAACATTTGTTGGAATCACTTACATAGCACCCTCCACTTGAAAGTTTTATCCACTTTCAAGTGAAGAGTTTCATCTGAATAATACAGATCATGTTCAATAGTAATTACAAAATTGGTCATGGTCACAGTACTGAACATGACCACATACCACTTTCAAGTGAAGAGTGCAATGATTGATTCCAAAGAATTTCTTTTTCAATAATGTTAGTAAAGAATTTTCCATTATTTAAAATGACTTATATAGCACAGTCCAATTGAAAGTGCTATGTGGTCATGTTCAATGGTGGTTACACTACTCAGCATGGCCACATACCACATTCAAGTCAATGATACTATTTAAGTGATTCCAAGCCATGTATTTCTATTCATGAATTTATTGAAGAATAATCCATGATTTGGAACCACTCACATAGTACCCTTGCATAACCATGCACCCTTCACTTGAAAGTAATATATGGTTGTGTTGCACTTGAAAGTAATATGTGGTTGTGTTGCAGCTGAAAGTAACATGTGGTTGTGTTGGTGGTTCAACCACCATTCAACACAAACATGTGTCACTTTCATGCTGGAGATGCTATGTGAGTGATTCCAAAGAAGGGAAAATTCATTTCAAACATTGTTGAAAAACAATCCATGTTTTGGAATAACTTGCATAGAATGATTCACTTTGATGTATGTGGTCATGTTCAAAAGTGCAACCACTATTAAATACAAACATATGCCACATTTATGGCTATGCGAGTGAATTGAATGTGGCATGTGGTTATGTTCAATACTGAAACAACTGTTCAACCACTGTTGAACTTGACCGCAAGCCATTTCCATGTGACGGGTACTTCCAATTTCCATTGGATAATATTCATAAAATAAAAAGTTGTAAGAAGATCTATTTTTCCTACTTCATCTTGTGCTCAAACCCCCTTGTGGCCATATCTACTTAATCATTTAAGCCATAAACATATCTCCTGAACACTTTTTGTCATAAAACTAGAAATCAAAATCAATCATTAATAGTGTCCCAGGAAATAAGTTCCAATTTTGATCACGTAATATGTATTCAATCACAAGTTATAATTAGGAAATCATTGTTTCCTACTTCAAAATCTTTTAGCCTGCTTTAAAGTCATGTAAAACCTCCTCCCCAGGTGGAGATGTTGATCTCAGCAGATGAGAACCTTAGTTTGAGCAGGTGGGACCATTGTTCCCAGTAGCTAGGACCATTGGCGGCAGGAGCCAAGACCAAGGGCCCAGCAGCTGGAGCTGTTGGTCTTGGTTCCAGCAACTGCCTGCAGTCTTTGGCCTCATCTGGAGCTGTCGGTCTCAGCAACTGATTCCAATTCTCCCAACAGCTGCAGCTGTTGGTCTCAGCCACTGAGACCAATAGTTCCAGCTGTTGGTCTCAGAAACTGAGACTGATGCTCCCAACAGCTGGAGCCGTTGGTCTCAGCAAGTGAGACCAATGGTTCCAGCTGCTGGAGCCATTGGTCTCAGAAACTGAGACCAATGCTCCCAACAGCTAGAGCTGTTGGTCTCAGCAGGTGAGCCTGATGGTTCCAGCTGCTGGAACCGTTGGTCCCGGAAACTGAGACCAATGCAGATTCCAGCGGCTGAAGCTGTCTGTCTCAGCAAGTGAGACAGATGCTCTCAGCTGCTGGAGCCATTGGTCTCAACAAGCAAGGCCAATGCTTCCAGCGGCTGGAGCCATCGGCTTTGACAGTCTGGTTGGTCTCGGGCCTCGGAAACTGTATTTAAATATTTATGTACGTACATTAATACATATGTTTTCTTTTGGCGGGGATGGGTCGAAATACTTTGGCGGGGGTATCTGAGATATTCAAAAATTTGAATATTTCCCAAACCCCCGCTATTTACCCCCTGAGGACCCTGGGAGATGGCATCTGTCAGAGGGTCTTGAGGTAGGTTTTTAGGTGAGTACACAGGTGGTGTTGACACACTCTTGTGGAGTTCTTATGTAACACAGGATTAACCCCTTCCGTACCATAATTCAAGTGGGATACTTGTATTTATGTCAATTTTTTTCATGTCTTCTCTCTCCAGCAACGTTTTCTCAGGCCATCTCATTGTCTGTCAGATGCACCGCTAAAAAAAACCCATCCGGTGGGCTTGTCCAACACGGCATTGGTCACGATTGTCCGATGCTATGTCAGACAAGCCTGTCCGACAGGTTTGTCCGACATGGGATTGGACAATTCTGTCTGATGCCATGTCAAACAAACCTGGTTCAATGGGTTTGTCCAACATGGGATCGGACAATTGTGTCCAATCTTGTGTCAAACAATGATGTTTGATGAATTTGTCCAACATGAGATCAAACAGGTTGTTGGATCCCATGTTGAAAAACATTTGTCCGATGAGTTTTTACTCATTGGACAGATTGTTCCATTCTTTTGAATCAGTCGCTGAGCAGGCCAGTGACAAGTTCAGTTCGCGAGCAGGTCAATGGCCTGCTCGGCGAGCTCAGTTTGCAAGCAGGTCACTGGCCTGCTTGGCAAACTGAGTTTGCAAGCAGGTCACTGGCCTGCTCGACAAACTGACTTTGCGAGCAGGTCACTGGCCTGCTTGGCAAGCTGATTTTGCGAGCAGGTCACTGGCCTGCTTGGCGGACTGAGTTTGCGAGCAGGTCACTGGCCTGCTTGGCAAACTGAGTTTGCAAGCAGTTCACTGGCCTGCTTGGCGAACTGAGTTCGCGAGCAGGTCACTGGCCTGCTTTGTGAGCTCAGTTTGCGAGCAGGTCATTGGCCTGCTTGGTGAGCCCAGAGCGGGCCAGCCTGCTCTTTGCAAGCAGGTCATTGGCTTGCTCGGCAAGCTCAGAGCAGGCCAGCCTGCTCGGCAAGTTTGGAGCAGGCCTGCCTGCTCTTTGCAAGCAGGTCATTGACCTGCTCTATGTGAGCAGGTCATTGACCTGCTCTATGTGAGCAGGTCATTGACCTGCTCTATGTGAGCAGGTCATTGACCTGCTCTATGTGAGCAGGTCATTGACCTGCTCTATGTGAGCAGGTCATTGACCTGCTCTATGTGAGCAGGTCATTGATGTCAGCCTTAGAGACAACACTGTTTCCCAAAAGGCTTCAACAGTGCCTTACTCATAATCCATGATATCACAGCTTCAATTTAATATATTACATGTGCCATAGTTGTGTTGTGTTATTCCGCAGAAATGAGGAATAATGATTT
>PGCI01000381.1:0-82321 GCA_002873125.1 Puccinia coronata f. sp. avenae | reverse complement strand
GTATACCCTGCTCACCAAGACAGCACAGTGAGCAGGTGTATCCCTGCTCACCGAGCGAGGTGTTTTGGTGAGGCTCGTGAGCACGTATACCCTGCTCACCAAGACAGCTTGGTGAGCAGGTATACCCTTCTCACCAAGACAGCTTGGTGAGCAGGTATACCCTTCTCACCGAGACAGCTCGGTGAGCAGGGATACACCTGCTCACCAAGCAAGGTGTTCTTGTGACTTGTGAGCAGGTCAAGCCAGAACCGAGGGGTCTCGGTGAGCAGGTAAAGCCTGCTCACCAAGGGGTCTTGGTGAGCAGGTAAAGCCTGCTCACCGAGGGGTCTCGGTGAGCAGGTAAGGCCTGTTACCGAGCGGTCTCGGCGGGCATGTAAAGCCTGCTCACCAAGACAGCTCGGTGAGCAGGGATACACCTGCTCACTGAGGTGTCTTGGTGAGCAGGGATACACCTGCTTGCCAAGACAGGTTGGTGAGCAGGTGTCCACCTGTTCACCAAGGTGTCTTAGTGAGCAGGGATACCAAGACACCAGGCACCTCAATGAGCAGGTGTATTCCTGTTCACCGAGCTGTCTTGGTGAGCAGGAATGTTGCCTGGCAACATACAACCATTCCCCTGGAAAGTTGTGTGGGCAGGCCGCGTTGCGTCTCGTTGCATGGTTACCAGCGGAACATGCAACGGTTGTAATGACCATGACACAAGTAGGTTGGTTGCAACGGCAATGAAGTGGCTGAAGCAACGCTATTGTTGAGGGATCAACAAGTTGCAAAGAATGGGCCCACTGAAAAGGAAAGGTATAAAGGGAGGGGTCAAATCACCTTTATCCCATACGCTCCCCCCTAAGACCCTCGGCGAGATGGGTTACACCGCAGGGCCACTGTCAGCTTGCTACTATGACAGAGCCAACCTGACAAAGGTAAAATAAATAGAAACATTATTACTACAATATTAAGACCCATTTATGACTAATAATGTACAAAAAACTCAGTTTACTTATTTTATCCAATAAGCTTAGCAAAGTCCTGGCACCATAAAAATAAGTAATAAATTAAAATAATAACTACTTTTTACAAAAATTCTAAATAAATTCTAAACCTTGAGGATAACTTAGAATATTATGTCATATTCTGAATCCTCATGCAAATTAATGTAGGGTCCCTCACTGGAAGTACCCCTAAATTCCTACTCCTTCACCTTGAACCAATTACCCGTAAGAATTGGCCACAAACATATGTCACACGGACATTACACACATATGTACTTGTTATATATGCATACTATAAGTGAAATGTCCAATTATGGACTTATGATTGAGGTGTTGTGTATAGTTTAGGAGTTAGGCCCAATTGGGGTTTAAACCTCCAACCCCGCGCGTGGATTATATAATCCAATTGGAAATTGGCCAAATGCGTGGAAACAGCTAATCCCCTAGTTAACACATATGTACAAGTGTAACTAGGGTAAAAGTAGATTCTACGTGGTTTATTTACAAGGTTTTATTAATAAAAACCTTGAATACATAAGAGTAACATAGCCAGTGTGGCCTTTAATGATTGGCCTTAGCCATTTGTGGCCCATTTGCGTCATTTGTGGCCCATTTCAGATACATTCACTCGTCAGTGTTGCTATGTACCTTAGTTACAATGACTAAATAATTTATTAAGGTCATGGAAAGTACTTGTGACGCAGAATGAATGACCAGCAGTGTCATTGAGATGAGCCTTGTTAGTGCCAATCTCCCAAATTGGCCACATTGCGCTGAAAACCAGTTACTACACGCACACAGGCAGAAAGGTCCTCCACTATGAGTGAAATTAGTATATATAGAGCCCTCTTTCTACGCCAAAAGTTGTTCCCCATCATCAATTATTATTACAGTCAATCAGTTACGCCGTGTCCTGTCCTTATTTCAGTTACTCTGCACTGTTTTGCCTGTTTTATCCGTGGTGTTCTCATTAAATCAACCATCCTACGTGTCCAGCTCCTGCGCAGAAACCCTTCAATCTACCCAGCAGCTCTACTTCACCCCCCTACGTGGCTTTTTGGCTTGAAAGAAGCAATAGTGAGTACTTCTTTCATCCTTCTGTCCCCATTCTGGTTCCTTAATTGGAAAAGCACTTTGGTACCACCTTCTGTTACACAGAAACCCATTGTTTGCTTAATCAGATACCCCCCTTCTTTGCAGATCTCTGATTTAGAGGGCACCTACAAACACCCCTGCACCAGCAGGCCCCTCTATAAAAAGAATTATATTCTTTTTATCTCTTCTTTACTACTTTTCTACATGAAATTACCCCACTTTACCCTTATTTTGCACTCTTATCACCTTGTGTAGCTAAAAGTTATTAGCCCTTGGCATCACAGAGGCTGACAGCCACTTTGCTGTCCCAGTGCCAGCCCCGCACAAAACGCCCCAGGCCGTCCCAAAATACAGATTGGGCCGCCCCAGTGGCGTGCTTATCCGCCCAAAATTGGACATCCTTGTAGCGTCCGCGCCAACCATCACAAAGGCGTCCTGGCCAGGCATCCCCAAGCCACAGAAATTCTACTTGCGGGATAGCCCACGCTGGTGTTACCAGCCCAACGCCGCCCATGAAAGGCAATCAGGCGTTGACCAGGAGCTATTTGGGAAGCATCCCAACAGATCCCTGCCAAGCCCAGGCTGCACCACCTGTGCAGTTCTAAGGCAACCCACACCTTCCAAACCAGCCCATATCCGTCCACACACACCACAAGAATGGCTCACAATGCACAGATTGGCCCTCCACAGCGGGAAAAAAACAACACTGCGGCCACACCTTTACCGCTGCCATCACATGATTACCAGGGCAATAAACCCAATCAAATGTTGCACCATACTAACTAAAAATCAAATTTACACCAAAATAACTAAACTAAATTGTGCCCGTGCGTAACAACACAAAAGCACCTGAACCCAGCAGGAAACACATCACAGAAGAAAAAAATGTCCTGTATGTAGGGAGCTAGCCCCACATACGCCATCGGTTATTACTGCGCTTCATCAGCCTCAACCCCTTCATCAGCAGCCTGATATTGTGCGTTTCTGGCCACTTGCACCAATATCGCCTCCTCAGTTGGCAAAGCAATTGCTGCAACGTCCATATCTGAAAAGAACTCTTGGCCAAAAGTTGCATGATCATAAAAGATCACCAGCTGGTAGAAACTGTACACAAAAATTTAGCCCCCACTCATACATACAAAGAAAGACAGAAAAAAGCACGCACACCGAGCGGTAAGCACGTGACTTCCTGGCTAATGAAGCCAAATGTTCATCAATGTTTCTGCATTGACGTCCAGCATCTCGCCCACCACGCCCGACATATTGAATGACCGTCTGAATCCGCAGATACGCCATTTGCTCCTTCAGTAACGACTTGTTACCACGGACCTCAGGCTCTGCTGCCTCTCCTGGAATCCTCGGGATAAATCAAGTCTTCATCTGTGAGCGCAAGTCCATTGTCAGAAGCATGAAGTACATCGTGAACCAGCAAGCGCTCTCACATGAACCAGCAAAGCACTGATGGTTGGCACTGGATGAGTGATATACCTTCCGGCCGTTGCCTGAATGTTGGTCAGTAGCTTCATTGGACCAAAACATACGTAAGACTATTGTTTTACAAACCCACTTGTCTTCTGGGTTGAACTCACCATGTCCCTCATCTTACCGCGGCTGTTCCAAAGTTTCCCGCACACAAATGCCTCAACACTCGCAAGAGCCGCTGGTTCACTTTCTATGTAGCCTTGCGGGAGGTAATCTTGCTTGAACTGGTTGTTCTCGTTGTTGAGTGACTCCTTCACTCAGCAGCATACCTGTCATCAGCATCACGTAAGATTTCCTTGGCATGGCAAGACTTACCATCACCAAAGTCAGCATGCTTTTTGACCAGCGGAGGGAGTTCTGGGGCTTTTCTGAGCCATACCCAGCTAAGTTCCTGGTCATCAAAAGCACTTGTATTTTCCTCTTCATCAAGTCCTGAACATAAAGTAAGTTTAATCAGTCTTTGAAAATTGAAGATGCCCAAAAGACTGATAACATACTCAAAATACAGTGACGTAATGTTAATTGCGAGCTTGGACAGCTCCGGAGACCCCATTGGCAAGAGGACGGGGAATTGCCAGCTCCTGTCTGAGACGGTCAATAGCCTGTTGTACACCCAGAAGGCTGTAAAGTGTGACTAAATACTGCCTGGGTTGTGGGACCTATAGGCAAAGAACAAATATTCCATCATCAAACAGAACTCAAACAAATTGTGTTAACCTTTCTACTGACATACGCAAGCTCCTCGCCAAGCACCGCATAATTACCATGGAGTTCAAAGATGGTGTCAACTTCACCAACAAACTCATTGTTGATTGGTTCATCAATGTGTTCTATCCCAATGCCTGCCGGAGGCCATCCTGTAACTAAACCAACCCTTGGCAATGTGACCTCACCCCCAGCCGAGTTACGCGTGCGGACAGCATCACCTTCAAGATTAGACCGTGCTACAATTTGAAATGGAGATCACGGTCAATTATCAGCCCTGAATGGGATGAATCATCAAGTGCTATTTAAAAAAACTACCTGGTTGACTATCCTGAGTGGGGTTAGAAGTGTCTCGCCGGCTCCCAGGCAAGCCAGTTGCCGGTGCAATGGTTCTTGATGGCCTTGTTTGTGCTTGTGCATGGGCTCTCCTGATGGGTCCCACACATGAGTTTGCTGAATCCTCAGCCAGGGGTCGACGGCAAGTGGAGTTAGTGGTATTTGTCGGAAGAGGTGATGGTGCATCCTCCTCACTGAGAGAGGGCTGGCTACCGCTAGATAAAATGAGAGACATCAAAGAGAGCTTCTGGGAGGCAAACTGTGTGATGTTTGGTGGGTCGTGCAAAGGGAAAGGGTGTTTGGTTGTTTGGAGAAAGAGGAACTGGGTGGAAAATCATTGTTAAGAAAATGGAGCGCAGGTGGCAGGGGGCGATCAACGCTTCCTGATTGAGACACTGTTCAAGAAGTGGCGCTGTGTGAGCCTGGGTCTCTTATGTGACAACAGGACACAAGAATGGGGGGCACAATAGTTGATTCCAGAAAGGATAAGGAGAGGACAACTATTGTGAAGAAGAAAAGGAAGAAGGAGAGGAAGAATAGAGTTATAACTATGATTATGAAGATGATATCTTGCCTTCTTTGGGCTATTCTGGTGCTCTCCTTAAAGGAGGATGGTTTAAGGGCAGCTAAGCTTAACCCCTCTTCTCTTAAGAAACAGAGAAGGTCCAGTCAGAGACTGCCTTGCTTTTTATGCACAGGAACTGGCAAAGGTTATGTAGCAGGAAACCTGTGTGGATTTTAGCAGCAGTCCACAGAAGCACAGATGATTGTTTTATTGGTTTGATTCTTTATTTGATTGATGAAGATGATGAGAAGGGTGGATGAAAAGATCAAGAGCTCAGAAGAACTTTGAAGAAAGAGAGAACTTGGAAAGAGCTGCTTACTATTCAATCAGATGACACTAATGACCACGACGACGTAGGGATGTGATGGAATCTGTGTTGATTGAGTAGTGAGGAGTGATGTTGTCCAGAGTTGTCTGATTCTTCTAAGTTGGCGGTTCTGAGTGATGATGAAAATTTTCATTCAGCCAGCTGAAAAAATGGTCAACCTTGTTGATTAAAATGCATATATTCAATATGGTTTGAACTTAGAAAATAATAGATGTTCAAGGTGTAATTACTCCTCAATTATACATCACAACTATGAACAATAATAGATGAAAATGATCAGAAAAATGAGGGGAATCTGGAGAGGACATTGTTGAAGCTTTTTGGGCAACAGTGTTGTCTCTAAGGCTGACACGCTGCTCTTATGTATTTTGGCCAATGTTCACATTTGACATCACAGAAATCACTTGTGCATCCAAGTCACTTGGCCTCCCTTGTGTGGGCATGGAAGTCCAAGGGTTCACACTCTTCTGGCAATCTCTTTCCAAGAGACATGAGACCAGACTGCTCACTTGGCCGCATGAATGGGCATTGGCTCAAATATCAGACTCATATTGGAACGTCAAAGCTGTTGATCAGTAGAAGTTGGCCACACAGCATTGCGTGCTTTGGGAATCATCATTGCAGAGCAGGGACATTGTGTCAACCATAGCCAGGTGACACCAACGGTGTACCCGTGGATGGAAATGGGTGTACCCATGGATGGAAATGGGTGTACCCGTGGATGGAATTGGTGAGGTTCTGTGCACGTCCTTGGAAATCCATTTTTAGATTTACACCTGTGAATTGCGACCATAACTCCCTGTTGGTCATTCAAACAAGCCTCTTTTTGAAGGTCAGACCCACAAAAAGTTGTTTAAGTGAGGTCATTCACAAATTAATGCAGCAATTGAGCGTGATTTTGGATCAGTTGTTGGCAATTGATTGGGATATTGTCAGAGAGGCAAGGTGTGATCAGACTCCATGCTTGGAACTCCAAAAATTCCTATGTTATGAAACCCCCATTATAATTTTATTGCCCAACCTCAGAGATAATTATCGATATCTGTAACTTGCAAGGGGACTTTAACACACTTGCCAACAAGCCCGCCGCTTCCTTTTGCGACTTGCTATATTTCAAATCCCAGTTCAATCCTGCAAAAAAAAAATGCCCCGGTACAACAAGAAAGGGCATCCCTGTATTCTAGACCCCTGTGAGCTACAACTTTGTTTCAGCTTGTTTCCATTGTGTTTGCATTGAAGCATTTATTTTATCTTTACAGTGATTTGGGAGAAGATCTCTCTTCAAACGGCTGATGGGCCAAATGTCTACAAATGCTTATTGTGTCAGCTTGCTACTATGTCAGAGCCAACCTGACAAAAGTAACATAAAAAGAGACATTATTACCACAATATTAAGACCCATTTATATGACTAATAATGTACAAAAAACTCAGTTTACTTATTTTTATCCAATAAGCTTAGCAAAGTCCTGGCACCATAAAAATAAGTAATAAATTAAAATAATAACTACTTTTTACAAAAATACTAAATAACTTCTAAACCTTGAGGATAACTTAGAATATTATGTCATATTCTGAATCCTCATGCAAATTAATGTAGGGTCCCTCACTGGAAGTACCCCTGAATTCCTACTCCTTCACCTTGAACCAATTACCCGTAAGAATTGGCCACACTTATGTGTCACAGATGACATTACACACGTATGTACTTGTTATATATACATACCATATGTGAAATGTCCAATTATGGACTTATAATTGAGGTGTTGTGTATAGTTTAGGAGTTAGGCCCAATTGGGGTTTAATCCTCCAACCCCGCGCGTGGATTATATAATCTAATTGGAAATTGGCCAAATGCGTGGAAACAGCTAATCCCCTAGTTACCACACGTGTACAGGTGTAACTAGGGTACTAGTAGATTCTACGTGGTTTATTTACAAGGTTTCATTAATAAAAACCTTGAATACATAAGAGCAACATAGCCAGCGTGGCCTTTGATGATTGGCCATAGCCATTTGTGGCCCATTTGCGTCATTTGTGGCCCATTTCAGATACAAATACACGTCAGTGTTGCTATGTACCTTAGTTACAATGACCAAATAGGTTATTAAGGTCATTATAAACACTTGTGACGCTGAAATAATGATCAGCAGTGCCATTGGGATGAGCCTTGTTAGTGCCAATTTCCCAAATTGGCCACATTGCGCTGAAATATAGCAACTACACGCACACAGGCAAGAAAGGTCCTCTACTATGAGTGAAAATAGTATATATATAGCCCTCTTTCCACGCCAAATGTTGTTCATCATCATCAATTATTATTACAGTCAATCAGTTACGCCGTGTCCTGTCCTTATTTCAGTTACTCTGCCCTGTTTTGCCTGTTTTATCCGTGGTGTTCTTATTAAATCAACCATCCTACGTGACCAGCTCCTGCGCAGAAACCATCCAATCTACCCAGCAGCTCTACTTCACCCCCCTACGTGGCTTTTTGGCTTAAAAGAAGCAATAGTGAGTACTTCTTTTATCCTTCTGTCCCCATTCTGGTTCCTTAATTGGAAAAGCACTTAGGTACCACCTTCTGTTACGCAGAAACCCATTGTTTGCTTAATCAGATACCACCCTGCTTAGCAGATCTCTGATTTAGAGGGCACCTACAAACACCCCTGCGCCAGCAGACCCCTCTATAAAAAAGAATTATATTCTTTTTATTTCTTTCTTTACTACTTTTCTACGTGAAAATACCCCACTCTACCCATCCTTTGCACTCTTATCACCTTGTGTAGCTAAAAGGTACTAGCCCTTGGCATCACAGAGGCTGACATATTGTGTCAGTCACGTAGCATAGCTTTGTCTTCAATAAGAAAGCATGAAAAGTACCCAAAGCATGTTCGTTTGCTTGCCGAGTTCAAGGCCAGGAGAGAACTTCCAACCAGGGTCAGCCCTCCTGCAGATCAAGCCGAAAACACTCCTGCCAATCAAGAACTTGAAGATGCTCCTCACCTACACAATGTGCATGACCCCGAACTGTTTGAAACCTCAGGAGTCTTACCTGCCCCTTTTGAAGAGTTGCATGATTGGGCCCCGTATGAAGAACTAGATTTACCGGGGAATGATTTCCCCTGCAACTATGAAAACAATCACGCCGCGGAACCCAAACTTATATTCAGTGATTCTAGCTCTGAACATAGCTCCAGGCTCATGGAGGCCTTGAACCAGCTTTCTGAGCTGGATTCTAATAATGAGGCCGATGGAGAAGAATGGGAAATGAATGCTCACGAAATTAGCCTCATGGTGGATGCTACTATGGCAATGGATCAACTTTCTGAATCTGCTGCTCTGAGAAGTTGGAGGACAAGCAAAAGGGTTGACCCATGGTGGCCATTCCAATCCAAAGAGGTCAGGCTTTTTCCTCTGCTGTTGGTGTTGATTCCGCTGACCGTAACCTTCATTGCAGCACATGATTGGGGCACTGATGATAGGTTACACTCAATCAATCATGTCTTGTAGCATGTACAATCACATGCGCACCCTATTCCGCTTGGTCAAAGTTAAACTGCCCGCCTGGGCAACAATTTGTTTTCAAAAATTGACAATCAGATGTTTGCTTGGGGTTGATGTTATTTGCTCCAAGTATGTTTTCAACACCCCAACATACCACTTAAGCGTCCTTAGCATACTTGCACAAGAGGTTTCAAACTAACTAGTCAGCGTGAGTCTTGAATTCTATCCTCAAGATGCACAAGGTAAAAAAATTGATCGGTTGTCACAGTCACGCAAGTGGCTGGACACCAAACACATCTCATCACGTGCTCCCATGGTCCGAACTCCTAGCGGTGATTTTTTCATTTTTGAGCCTGTACAGTTGGAAGACAGCTCAGTTGTTGTTCCGCTGTTTTTTTATTCCTTTGCCGAAGGGTTGTGGTCAAGATGTGTCAAACCAGTCTTGAGTGCACAAGCCAACGGCACCAAAATTTGCAGAACCATACCTGCCGATTTGTCGTTTGACTCAGATCAACTGCAGTCTATCAATGTCTGTGATTTTGTGTGTGAATATCAAGAAATTGAGGGGGAAGATGGATTGAAACTTGCTGATTGCTGTGGAGAAGTTCTGTATGGTCAGTGAATGAATTGACTTAATCAAGGGGATTTGTTTCCTTCCACTGACCTTCCTTTGTTTTTGCAAAAAGAACTTGGTGAGGATATGACCCTCTTACATCACCTGCCAAATCCGTGGAGGTCACGTGCCGCAGGCAGGGTGGTTCGCCACATGCCCATCACTTTATACTGTGACAACACCTCTGGAAACCAGTCTAAGAGGTGGAACAAACACATATCTTTTTTTTACGCTTTCTGGACTGCCCCCGCGTTTGACCAAGCAGAACTTCCACTGTCACTTTTTGACAACATCTAATGCAGCCGGGGCAATGGAGCTTGCTGCGCCCATTGTGGAAGATTTGATGTGAGCCGCTCTTAAGGAAATGGCTGCGTTTTTACAATTTGTCACGGATTGGTGGCTGAAGGGAATTTCATGTCATTTAGCCGCTTGGAGGAGGAGGGGGTTGTGTCCTGGGATCCCTCAATCAACAAGGAAGTCCTTGTGACTTCTTCACTGCTATGTTTTCTAGGCGACTTGCCTATGCACGCGGAGATCACAAGTACCCCGGTTCCCGTAAACTGTCTCCATCCTTGCCGGTTGTGCAACCTTTCTGCGGGAAGTGTCAGGGGCAAAGCAACCTTAGAATACATCCGTAGTATTTGCATGCTTGGCCCATTGGGTGAATGGGTATGGAAAGGGTTTGGTTTTTTGAACATTTCACTGTAAATCTGAACTATTTTCATCATTCTTTCTCTAGGTCTCTAATTGAGTCAGGTCATGGAAAAAAATCAAGGAGAGCTGTTACAAGATCTGGTCCTCATCTCAGAAACCCCAATCAAAAACTGCCGTTGGGGATATGTTCACTCAGCTGGGGGTGAGAGATGTTGTGAACAAGACAATTATAGAACGCAAGTATGACATCCTAGCCAAGAAGGATGGTTCCACCTCTTCCGAGCAAGCCTTTTTGGAAGAATTTTTGGATATGGACATTGAAGCAACAAAGGCTGCTTTCAATCCTTTTTTCAAGCTGGAATGTACGTGCTATGCATTCAGAGAGGGTTGGTTATTTGCGCATACTTACTAATCAGATTGGTTTCAGCTTTTGATGGTTGTCAGGACACACCAGTTGAAATTCTGCATGTGTTTCTCTTGGGCGTGGTGAAATACCTTGTTCGTGCATGCATGAAACGACTTGCCCCAGCCAGAATCTCAGAAGTCATGGCAAGGTATCTATCGTTTGTCACAGAGGGGCTGAACATTCCCTCAATCCAGCCTCTGTACATGACAAAACACTTTGCAAATTTCATTGGGAAGGATTTCAAGGTCGTCCTGCAGTTGGCACCCTTTGTTCTGTTTGAATTTATGACCAATGGGGAGCGTGATTTATGGTCAGCTCTGTGTCAGCTTGCGCCACTGGTTTTTCAAACTCACATTGACAACATGCAGATCTACCAAGCCAAGCTCGAGGCTCATATCCAAAATTTCACGTTCTGTCTCATGAAGAAAACAGCTCAGTGGGTGAATAAACCTAAATTCCATGCTCTTTTGCATCTTCCACAGTCTGTCTATCGATTGGGATCAGCAAGCTTGTTTGCTACAGAGAAGCTTGAGGGCTACAACGGTGTTTTAAGGAACACATCCATCCATTCCAACCGCCACAGTCCCAGCAAGGACATTGGAGTCACATTTGCAAATTTTTGCAACCTTTGTCACTTGTTCTCGGGCGGATATTTCTGGGACCAAAAGAGACAGGAATACCGCACTGCAGCCGACTCGGTGTCTGCGTTGTTCAATAACAATCCGTCAATGCAAAGGTCAATGGGATATAATGCAAAGTATCTTGCAGACACATCTGAAGTCAAGCCATACATCCGAGATCGCCGGGTTCCAGCCAACTTGAAGATTCCTGTCCCTGATGGATTGGCAAATCGTTGGCCTGAAGCAACATGGAATCAAGTTGCGGAAGTTGGTCTCACAGAGAGAGATGTGGTGCGGGCGGGGTCGTGGATCCTTGTGGGTTGTTTTTTGTCCAAATGACCAGACATTTGCTAACTATATTCAACACATGATTGAATGCCACAGTTCCAAAGTGCCAGTGGCACCGTTCCTACAGATATTGGGAGAGTAGATGGTATTTGGGAGTTGCGGCGGCAGGCTAGATCTACACTTTTTCTATGCCTCACTCCTTTTGACGTCGGGGGTATTAGTGAATTTTATGGGATGCGCATGTTGAGAAAGGGGGGCAAGGGCAAGTTCATTGGTGTCAGAGTAAGATTGTTTTGGCAATTTTTTGTATTTTGAAGATGTTGGAGGGTTTGGCTTACGGTGTCTTGGTTCAAAGAATTTCTGTGCGTGTGTGAACGTTCAGCATGCACTGCCAGAAAACCTGGCTCGGATGGCTGCATCCGAGTTTATATTGGATGCAGCCATCCGATTCAAACTCGGGCGCGCGCCACCGAGTGAATCGTTGACTGATTCAAACTCAGTGGCCCGGGCATTTGGCCACCGAGTTTAAATTGGTCAGCGATTCACTCAGTGGCGCGCGGCCAAGTTTGAATCGGATGGCCGCATCCAATATAAACTCGGATGCAGCCATCCGAGCCAGGTTTTCTGGCAGTGATGATTGTCATCAGGGAAATTGCCCGGTTACTTTAACAAGGAGGCAGCGAGTGGAGCGTCAGAATACAGATGCAATGTTGGGGGAAGTGAGACACACAGATGGCAACAACTTTGTTTTCAACTCGGCGGCGTTGTCTTCAACTTCAGCGGCTTGTGTTTGGGCCAGCGTGCCATTGCACCCAGTTGATGGGCGGACAGAAATGAGAGGTCTGCATGAGGGTCTTTCTCAATGGCATTTGGCGGGCACCAAAACGGGCCCGCCAATGCCGGTTGGTGAGGTGGATCCGGACTTGGTTTAATTACAATTATTGACTTTTGTGCGTGACCTTGTATGTATGTACATATTATGCTCTTGTTGTGCTCTTTCACCTGCGTGCCTTGTTAGTGGCAGGCAGGTGGGTGAAAATTAATTGATTCAACATTGCAGTGAACAACATATGAGAATGCGGTGGACGATTGGTGGGCCGTATGTCAGCTCAGGTGCGTCTTGTGGCACAGCAATGGCATTATGTTGGCTCGCAGTCCCGGGGATGGCAAGGGGACACCAGAGGGACACACTCCGAGTGCAAGTGACGGGCCATCTGGCGACTGCCCTGCACGCGCCCGGGCAGTGGCGCCGAGTTGGACTACGGATGGGTTGGTACAGGGGAGGTAGCTGTGGTTTGTCCTACTCAATGGGTTGGCACGTGGCTATTCCCGGGGAGGTGGGATGCTCTGGGAACGGCTGGTTCCATTGTTGGACGGCTGCGGGACAGGGGCATGCTAGGGGTGACCATCTTTTTGCGTAGTGGACCTGCGGTGTAGGGGAGCATCTCAGGTCAGGCAGCCTCCACGCTTGTGGAGATGCTAGGTCCTGGCGGGTGATTTGGTTGACTCCAGAGTTGGTCAGCCAATGAGCTTGGCAACTGGTGAGGCCGTGTGGTCAATTGATGTTGATGGCCCCGGGTTCAGCCCAGTCCTCCATAATTGTAGCTGCGGCCGGGGGCAATTTTGGGAATGTCACAGGCAAAACCTGTGATCTGGTTTTCTTGAAAGTGTTGGTTTATTAGACTTGGATTCAACAAGAGTTGTTGATAATTTTACAATTTTCAGCACATCACTTCATCATTACTTCACCTCCATTTCACCTTATTGAAAGGAATAGTTCATCAACAATTTGTGATTGACTTCTGACAGAGTTCAGACCAAAACCAGGGTCAACTTAAGCTATGGCACTCCCTGGGGAGTGCCCCCTCCTTTCCCCTGGTGTTAGTGGCAGAATTTGTGTGCGCAGTGTCAGTGACAAAGGGTTTGTAGCTCCCGCGGAGTTTTTTCCGTGAAGTGACTGTATTTGACTGGTTTGACACCCTTGGCAAGGTGGTAGTGCCACATGAGGGATTTTTTTTGATCAGCTTTGCGGGCAAGGACCTTGAGTCAAACGGTGGTGTTGTCCATGCAAATATTGTTTATTATGAGTTCCTTCAGTTGATCAAACGTGAGGTCCTCTGGTCAGATCACCAAAGTCAGGCGGCCTTCTTTGAAGTGGAACGCTAAGTGGAAGGTGGTTTTATGTTGATCTTGATCATATGGAGCGTACAGGGAGTAATGGACATTGACTGTGATTGTTATTTTTGGTGGCGGTCCCAACCACACACTTGTTGGATTGTTCTTGACATGTGTTTTAGGGGTGGGGGTGTTGAAAATCTTCTCCAATGGTTTACTCAGGGAGGATACCGGGGTGGGTGGCATGGCCATGCAAGGATTGCCAATGGCTCTTGGGATTGGGTGGATAACATCATTGGGGAACTTGTCAGTTGGTACATGAGAGTCATTCATGAAGATCCTGGGCATTTTGGTGGGTGGTGCCTTCTTGTGGATAGTATTGGCCTCCGTGCAACCCTGAGATGGTGGTTAGAAATCATGATGCCATGTAAGCATCAACAATGTGCAAAACTCACTGGTTGATTGGGCTTCATGAGTGCTGAGTGGTCACGCCTTCCTTTCCTGATCTTGATGCCAACAGTTGGTTGAGTTGGCGGATGCAGACATCATCCAGAGGCAAAAGAAGAAAAAAATGTGGCTGGGCCGGGCCTGATCTGACCTGATCAGGTCCTTGCAATGTGGAAAAGTGAACTGGATCCTGCTGCAAAAGTGACTCCCCTGGATGCTTCATCTTTAAATGGGAGTCCCCTCCAGATTCCAGCACCAGGGGGAGTCTACAACAAGCAAAGAATTGATATGGTGTGCCTACCCTCTACGGACCATACTCCACCATGCTCTAGGAAAAGATTTTGCTTAGGGGATTATATATGCCCTTCCCCCCCCCCCCCCCCCTGTTTTGGGTTCAAGTCACACAGAGGGCACACAAGACAGCCAATTTAATTGTCTGGAAATGTGGGTAAATGATGCCAACAAGTGATACATGTAATTTTTTGAGGTCAACGGAATATAAAAACTATTTAAACTATGCACAATAAGCCATGGGTCATGAGGGGACCACTTATACCAGCTCCTCATTGTCCTCCTCATCAGCTGCATTCACCACTTTGTCATCATCTTCATCAGAAGTGATCCAATCTTCCTCATCCACCCATTTTTCAAATCCCTCTGCAAGTCCTTTGACCCACTCATTGTCTGATACAATCCTAACAGGTAAATTGGAAACCTTGTGATGAAGGTCAGGGTTATGCAAGGAGGCTGCATTGATCACGTAACTTTCTGAGTCCGTATGTTGAGCCTGCCATGACTTGATAGAGGTTTACTGATTTTCTAGACATGTGGGCTTTGATAGAGTCACTGGACATTTTTGTGCATAACAATTATGTTGTACATTAATGGCCCCCTGAATCACTCAAAAAATTAACACTGCCGGCATTAACCGGTCGAACACGGCAGTTCGAGCGGTGCTCGAACAGCCGTGTTCGACCGGTGGTCGGACAGGCACTGTCCGACCGAAGCACCTGCCGGCGGGTCGGACAGGCCTGTCCGATCAGTTCCTGGGACCGGTTGCACAGGACCAGCCGGGACCGGTCGGACAAATCTGTCCGACCAGTTGGCTCTCGCTTCGGTCGGACAGTGTCCGTCCGACCACCGGTCGAACACGGCTGTTCGAGCACTGCTCGAGCAGCCGTGTTCGACCGGTTAATGCCGGCAGTGTAATAGAATTGCAATATCACAACCAATAATCCGATTCAAATTAATGGAAAAGCAAAGGCAGACTTTTGATTTAAGGAAAAGCACTTTATTGGTGCGCTGGAGCCTCCTCATTTTGTAATAAGAGTCAACACCCTGCTTGTGAAACACCCTGACTCCAGAAAACAGCGTAGGGGTATCACTTGATCCCACTTCCCATACCAACTCAATCATACCAACTTCCAATAAATTTGAAGGCGTAAGAACCTATTATAGACACAGAATGTCCAAAACAAGGAGAGGCAAGAAGACAATGGTCATATGAGTTGTTGACTTAGTGCTGACCGTGACAAATGTCCCTTTATCCATAGATTGTGCTGACTGATTTGAATCTGTGATACCTGTTTTATTGCCATGTCAGGGAACATGGAAGAAAGGGCCTCAGGGATAGCCAATCTGTTATTCTTTGCTAGGGGGAGCGCTGTGACTTGAGGGAAGACGTTTATTTTTTTGGAATTTGAATTTGATTTGTTGTAGCCCATGGCCACCTGGATTACCGGATTTTGAGAAAATACAGAAGTAACTTTCTCCCCTATAAACCGTGTTGTATCTTCAATTTTGTTGTGTAGCAAAGCACCAGACAGAAGGAAGCGCAGAGATGAATAATTGCCAAAACTAGTAGCCACATCCCGACCTGGTGCATGTCTATTTGAGTGTACCAATGCCTTACGTAAGACTCCTTTGAAATATTGATATTTCTCTGTTGAGAATAGAGATGGATTTCCCAGGCGCTCAATTGATTTGGCAAGGTGTAGGAGCATGTTAATTTTTGGCTTGTTGACCCATTGAGCAGTTGATCAAATCAGGATGAATAAAAAATGGTGAATGTGCACTTTCAGATCAGGGATATAAGTATTCATGTCCTCTATGTGTGTCTGGAAAATGAAAGGTGTGAGCTTGCAAAGAGCTATCCAGATATTCTTAGTCTCCTCATCCACAAACTTGGTAAAAACAAATGGTGCCGTCTGCAAGATGATTTTGAAGTCCCTCCCAACTAAGCTTCTTATGTGTTTGATGAGATACTCTGGCTTCAATGAGTCAATATTGAGTGATTTCCGGTTGAATGATTCAAGTCGCCCAGCAATAGTATGCTTATTGGAGCTAACAGCTTCCCAACAAAATCACACGCAAAATATTTCACAAACCCAAGGAGGACCACATGTAACACTTCAACGGGTGTATCTTTTGCTTCATCAAAGCCTAAGTCAAAACGCAATCAGATAAGTATATCATCCATTGGAAAAAGTCCAAAACCATCAGATTGAAAGTCCCAAAAAAATGTGAGCAAGAATGGGCTTAAATACCTTTTAGCTGGATAAAAGGGTTGTACAATCCGGGGATATCTTCCAAAGCAAAAGCATCCTTTTTTTTGATATCTTCATTTGAATTGGCATCCTCTAAAAATTTCAGTGTGATTGCATCCTTCACACCATACAACTTGGATTTGGTGTTTGACTGGTTGATGCTTTTTTTATGAGCTATGGTAAATAATTCATGTGAATTTTTAATTGTGTTGGCCCAAGATCTATCTGCACTTGGGAACTAGTCCAAATCCAAATCCAAAAAAACATGTGAATCAACAAATAACAAAGTAACAGAATTCATGTTACTTACCTTGGAGCCAAACCTCCCTTGGTGCATGAATTGATACAAGAAAGTTTGCGTTTTCTTGAACTTTTTCTTTGAGACAGACAAGGTACACATTCTACAAGGATTAAGGGATGCACCTGGGTTTGGGGTATTGGTGATTTCAACGTGCATTGGGGAATTGCCAAGAAAACATAAAACTGCTGTTTGAACCCAGACAGGCTTTGAGATTCTATGATTGTCAGCCTGGGTCTCTTATGTAACTTCAGGACACAAGAATGGGGGACAACAAGGTTTATTTCAAGAGAAATAAGGGAACAAAGAAGAGGGAGAGGAAGAGAAAGAAGAATAGACAAGGGTCTTTTCAGACTAGTGTAATGGCTCAACCTTTAGTAGTTAGGAATGCAGAACCGGGCAGAGCCACAGTCTCTTCAACCTGAGAAGCAGGAGAAGCTACAGTCAGAGACTGCCTTATTTTTTAGGCTTAAGGCCAAGTTTACTTATAAGGAAACCAGAGTGGATGAGGTAGCTCCACTGGACTAAGAAGATAAGAAGAATGATTCTTTGGGATTGATTGGTGGGATGTGCCTCTAGAAGAAGAAGAAAGGAAGAGAAAGAATGGGGAAGGATAAGATAAAAGCTCCAATGGAACTTTGAAGAAAGAGAGATTGGTAAAGCTGCTTACTTGTTAGACAGATCACACCACATGACCACAACATGACAACAAGGGGAAATGATAGGACCTGGAGTTCTGAGGAGTGAGGAGTGTTGTCCAATGGGTTTATTTCTTCTAAGTTCTGGTTGGTGAGTGATGATGAAAATTTTCATCTGTCCAACTCTGAAAGTGATGAACCATGTTTATCAAAATGAATATGCAACATGAGGTTGAACTTAGAAAATAATTATATGTTATGTGAACTTCCTGGTTAATTACTTCACTCTTGTATTACTTCACACTTATACACAACAAAGCATGGATATTATAATATGAAAATACTTGTATTGAAGAGAAGAATAAGAAGAGATTAGGGGGTTTCAAAGTGGGCGCGCGCGTGCATGCAGTCAACTTTGCATACCCAATTTGGCAGGGCAACTTGCATGCAAATTGTGCAAGTGGGCATTCAAGAATTTCCTTGAATGCCGGCTTGCAACAGAAGTGCAAGTGCAAGACATTGTGCATCTTGGCTCTCACTCAACAGCACCCTCACAACCCACTCCCAACATCCTCAAAGATCGATCGACGGCATCCTATCTCTCTTGATTGAAATCTCAATGCCACCCAAAAATACCCCGAAGAAACAAAATCCGAACAAAAAGAAAGCTATCCCGTGGGACCGAGACGGTGTGGATGGTGGCAACTCAAGCATCACAATCATTCTCGATTGGTTAGGAACGGGTACCAACTATCAGCGATGGCGTGGCGATAAAGAATCAGGGACCACAAAAACTCGATTATGCTCCGAGATCTTGCAGATCATGGAAGAGCATGGGATCACTCACCGTGATTCCAAAGGTTTGTCAATTGGTAATCATCTTTTGAAGAATGCCTACTGACCCTTCTCCCTATCTCTTTTCTCTAGGGGTCCGCCAAAAGATTGGGGATCTCTAGGCTTCCTACAACGCAGCATGCAATTGGAAAAAACACACCGGAGAAGGCATTCTGGCCCAAGATGAGATCAACGGTGTCAAGACCGTTGAAGGTGAGCTCTTCCCCACGATTATTGATTTCATTATTCTTGTTGCTGATTGATTACACATGTTTGTTTAGCCAAATTAGTCGATATTTGCCGATTCTGGGATACTCTTGATCCCATCATGGGATCAAGATCCGTCACCGAGCCCCTCCACATTCGATCTTCACTCACTGGCAACCAGCCTGGTGGTCAGCATCCCAGCAGTGGGAGTCCTGAACCACCTGTTCGCGAACCACCTGGCAGTGCAATCCCATCCGACCTTCCAGATGACCCTCTCAATGACTTGGATAATCCCACTCCCACTGCAACAAGTAAGAAAAACCCGAAGAAGCAACCATCAACATCTGGTAGTAGTTGTTCCAAATCCCACTCAAAGAAACCTAAAAAAAAGACAATCACAACTGAAGAACTGTACATGAAATCAATGGTCAGCAAACAACAAGCTGATATTACTAGGGTCCGAGCAGCAGCGACTAAAGTGAAAGTTGATTACATGAAGGAGCTGCGTAATCACGGGTTGAGCCTTGAGGAGATCGAGAAGAAAGTCAATCAAGAGTTTCCTCATCTTGACGACATGGAGAACCCTGATGACTCTAGCTCTTCTTCATCCGATTTGCAAGACTCTAGTGAATGAATCTTTTTCTTATATACATTTTCTTTATCAACCAAGTTTTTTTTTCGAGATCGAATAAGTTATTTTTTTTTCTGTCCTATGTTTGACTGCTTTCTTTTGTAAGATCAATCGACTGAGTCAAACAGTTTCTTTCTTTCTTATGTCTGTGAATATCAATCAATCAAATTTGATTGATTACTCAATACAAGCAAGTGATATCAGACAACGAGCGATTGTAATGAGAGACAAAAAAAAAAAGAAGCTAAAATGAGAGACAAAAAAACAAGAAGCAAGAAACAAGGGAAGAAACATGATTGCGCAGAAGTCTACTGCAAGTTGTTCAAGACTTCTTCAAAAACTCTTTCACGGAGTTGATTCCCCAACATTCGCTGTTTGCTCCTAGACCAATCAAGCCCCTCAATGTTGTCGTCATCTTCCTCCAGGTCAGGTGAATTGTAAATGTCCGGAGAGCTGTCGGCAAGGAGGAAATTGTGAAGGATCACACAGGCACTGATCCAGTGGTTGATCTTGCCCAATGTTCCGACAGAGCACAGATCCCTTTGTAGGCCTCGTAGACTCTGAAATCGGCCTTTCAAGATGCCAATGCAATGCTCATTGGATACCCTCAGGGAGGCTAAGTGCTGATTGAATTTCTTTTTCGGTCTCAGCATCGGGGCGTTGTGTGGTCGTTTGAATGCTGGAATAAGGTTTTCTTCGGTTGGAAACCCTGAGTCGGCAATAAGATATTCCCCTGGGGAGAATAAAGCATGTCGTTTCAGTTTTAGCTCTGAGTTTTCCCAAAGACGAGTGTCATGACAGCATCCTAAGATCAGAAAGGGGAGGAAATAAGTTAACAAAAGAGGACCAATATCTGATAAGCTCGGTCATGAGCTCACCTGGCCATCCCGATACACAGTACAGTATCCTCTTCTTTTCATTGCAAACAATCAATGCTCCAAGTCCGTAGCTGCCTTTCCGCAAATAGTAATCCTGGGAATCAATTGAAGGTTTCTCATCCAGTGGGAATAGAGTTCCATCCACAAAACCAACACAGCTCTTGAAGGCAGTGTAGCTGCCAATACGAGCCAAAATTTCCTGTTGTCCGTGAACATCTGGCCAGCACACATATTTACTGAAGAGGAGTATGAGTGATAAAATTACATAAAAAAAAGAGATGTGACTCACAATTGGAGAGAGAGGATTGCTTCAACTACACGTGAGCAGTAAAGTATGACCGTTCCCTCAGAGATGCGGAATAATCGAGACAGCATTCCTATTGAAGATCCATTTCCAAAGGTCCCCATCCTCTTCAGTGTAACCATCAGTTGATCCTTCACTGGCCTATGCGGTATGTTAGATTGGTTTTGAAAAATTGGATGGAGCTTGATCTTGTCCAGTAGTTGATGAAATGAAGCTTTAGACATTTGGAACTCTTGCTTGAAGCAAAAATTATCCAGATCCAAAAGATAGCCTCTGATTTCGGGAGCTTTTGGGATGTGCACGCGTTCTTTCATATACCATTGTTTCTTGAGATGGATCAGAGCAACAAGAGCATCCTCAAGATCGCTGTCATCACTTGAGGAGTCTTCGTTGTCTTCCTTCCAAAGAGATTTGATGACCGATCCTTTGACTTGCGCTTGAATTAGCTGGGTCATTCTCTTGATAGCTTTTCCTTGTTCGGATTCTTGTGGCATAGTGAGTAAGTGATCGCAAAGGGGTAGTTGTTTTTTGTTGTTCGAGTTGATTTTTTTTGGCCGGATTGGTGTAAGCAAGGAGAGCACCTTGCTGAGATCCAAATTTGGGGTGCTCAAAGCACTTTTTCATTTTTGCGGGGTGCAAGTCACTATGCAAAATTGACTGCATGCACGCGCGCGCCAACTTTGAATCCCACTAATATTGTTGAAGCCTTTTGGTCAACACTGTTGTCTCTAAGGCTGACAATGATCATATGCAAGGAACCGGTCTGTTGCCATTTCACTATGAAAAGGGAGATGATTATAATCTTTCATTAATATTTGACAATAGGGGGTATCAAATATTGGCAAATCCACACTTATGTAATTGACTGGTTTTCAGAAATCCACCATTTGTAAAACATGTTGGTTGCTCATCAATCACTGTTTTGGATCCATTGTTGAAGAAAAAGATTTTTGGATAATTGACTGGTTTCTAATGGTGGATTTGGTATATTTGATACCCCTTATAAATAGGGGGAATCAAATATAGGCAAATACACACTTATGTAATTGACTGGTTTTCAAAAATCTACCATTTTTAAAACCTGTTGGTTGCTCATCAAGCACCATGTTGGATGCAGTAATGAAGAAAAATGTTTTTGGATAATTGACTGTTTTCTAACTGTGGATTTGGTATATTTGATACCCCCTAATAACATAAAGCAAAAATAAAGGGAGGATGACTCACTTTAATTCATCCACAATCTTCTCTGACAATTCACCAACTGTTGCCACATTGGAAGTAGACAAAAAATGACATTTGTATTCCTGATTTGATATGTTTGGTGGCAGTCCAGATAAAGTAAAATAGAAAGATATGTGCTTGTTGAATTGCTTGGATATGTTCTCTGACGTGTTGTCAGCATATAGGGTTATTGGAACATGGCACATAATCATCTGTCCTTCTTTTTCTCTTCAAGAATTGGGGAACATAATTTTATCTTCTGTGTAGCCATCTCACCATGAAAAAACAATTGTCACTTGATATCAAGTGACATTACCCATCTTTGGTTGCAGCTTCAAAGCTACTCCATTCCTTCTCTCAATTTAATTTTGGTTTTCTTGATTTTAATTTTGAAAAAATTCAGCAAAAAATGAGCATCAGCTCAGTGATTAATGCAGTAAATCTCAGCCTGCTCAGCAGTTCAGCTCATAGTCAACTTTGGTGCAACTCAGGGCTCAGGGTGGTTAGGAGCTCAGCATTTACTGTGGCATTGCTCAGCTCCCATTGTACAAAAGCTCAGGGATACCCATGAAATAGCTCAGTTCTCATTGATACTGAGCAAAATTCATTCTACATAGTTTTAGGAAAAGAAAAGGTCTGGATAGATTGTGGATAGCTGTCTGGAGTTGGCCAGATGTCACTTGATATCAAGTGACAATTGTTTTTTCATGGTGTCTGATTCTGAATTGAACCAAATGGACATCAAGAATGAAAAAGGATACCAGGAAGAGCTATAAGAGATTCCTAATGCATACCATATAAAGTACTTCCACACTCCTGGGCCAAAGGTTTACCGTTTCAAAGCATAATATCAGACCATATAGCTTTGAATTGAGTGACCAGAACCATCTTTAAATCAATCACTACATACCCTACAACATATCCCGTACGGGATACTGAGTAAAACATTACGGGATATACGGGATATCTTGTAGCGGTCAACTTTTTCAAACCACCCTCATATAACATCACCATATCACCATATCATATAACTGTCATATCCCAATATAACAATATCAGATCACCGTCATATTACAAGATACTAACATCATATCACTACTGTATCACAAGATGACACTATTGTAAGCACTGTCAGCATTGACCAGTCAAACATGGCTGGTCAAGCAGTGCTCAGACAGACATGTTCAACCAGTGATCTTGGACATGCACCGTCTAACCAAAGCCCATGCTGGCCATTCAAGCGGGTCTGCCCAATCAGTTCCTGGCTGGTGGTGACTGGTTGCAGTCAACCCTATTGGACAGGCCCATCCAACTGGCTGGCACGAGCTTTGGTCAGACCGTGCCTGTCCAATCACTGGTCAAACATGGCTGTTCAAGAACTTCTCAACCAGCCGCGTTTGACCAATCAATGCCAGCAGTGAAGCTTACCTCACGCCAAGCTTGCATCAACAAAGTTCTTCAGTAATACTCAAGATGCCACATGTCAACTGCAGGCATTTGAGTAAGTTATTATTGTGGTGCCTCACCCAGGGGCTCTCCCAGTGCATTGCCACAAAAAGTGCTTGACCTGATCAACAAGTGCAACAAAATTGGTAAACTCCATGCAAAACATCTGTATTAATGTGGACAACTTTCCAAGGCCACCAACAACCAAAAGATATGTTGTAACAAGTGGTTTCTGAGATTGATGCTCCATAGTCTCACTTTGACAATCTTTTCATTGCGGCAAAAACTTCAGTATAATGCCTTGTGCCTGTCAAGATGTGGCTTCATGTGTCAAAATTTCACAAATTACCTATTTTTCCCTTGTTTTTTCAGGAAAAAAGACCCTTTCACATGGTGAATCAGAAACCTAGATGTTACCAATGGATGCCTGTGAGCCAAGGATTGATTTTCACATAGTGGTGTGGTAGTACACACATTTTGCCAGTCAAGATTGGGCTTCACACATCAAAATTTCACAAATTACCTACTTTTCCCGTGTTTTCTCAGGAAAAAAGACCCTTGCACATGGTGAAACAAAAAAAATAGATATGGCCAATTGATGCCTGTGAGCCAAGGTTTGATTTTTTTATTGTGATGTGATAGTAACACATGTTTTTCCCGTCAAGATTTGGCTTCAGGCATCAAAATTTCACAAATTATCTAGTTTTCTTATGTCTTCCCAGGAAAAAAGACCCTTGCACATGGTCAATCAAGAACATAGATATGACCAATTGATTCCTCTGAGTCAAGGGTTGATTTGCATATAGTGGTGTGGCAGTCTCATGCAGCCGTTTGCCTGTTAAGATGTGGCTTCACGCATCAAAATTTCACAAATTACCCTCTTTTTCTGCATTTTCTCATGAAAAAAGACCTCTGCACACAGTGAATTGAAAACATAGATATGGCCAATTAATGCCTTTGAGCCAAGATTTGATTTTCATATAGTGGTGTGTTATTATCACATGTTTTTCCTGTCACAATTTGGCTTCACCCATGAATATTTCACAAATCACCTTTTTTTTGTGTTTTCTGAGGAAAAAGTGCCTTGCACATGGTGAAACAAAAACATAGATATAGACTATTGATGCCTGTGGTCCAAGTTTTGGTTTATATAAATTGGTGTGGTAGTATTGCGTGTTTGCCTATCAAGATTTGGCTTTACGCATCAAAAATTCACAAATTACCCATTTTTTCTGCATTTTCTCATGAAAAAAGACCCTTCCACATGGGGAATCAAAAACATGGATATTCCCAATTGATGCATGTGATTCAAGGTTGGAATTTCATATAGTGGTGTGGTAGTATCATTCCTTTTGCCTGTTGAGATTGGGCCTCACACACACCCAAATTTCACAAATTACCTATTTTCCTGTGTTTCCCCATGAAAAAGGCCCCTTGCTCAAGGTGAATCAAAAACATAGGTATGGCCAATTGATGAATCTGAGTCAAGTGTTGATTTGCAAATAGTGGTGTGGTAGTATCATGCCTTTTGCATGTCAAGATTTGGCTTCACGCATCACAATTTCCCAAATCATCTATTTTTCCCATGTTTTCTCAGGAAAAGAGACCCTTGCACATGGTGAATCAAAAAAATAGATTTGGCCAATTGATGCCTCTGAGTCAAGTGATGATAAGAGTATAGTGGTCTGGTAGTATCATGCCTTTTGCCTGTCAAGATTGGGCCTCATGCATCAAAATTTTGCAAATTACCTATTGTTCCCATGTTTTCCTCAGGAAAAAGACCCTTTCACATGGTGAATCAAAAACAAAGATATTATCAACTGATGCCTGTGAGCCAAGGATTGGTTTTCATATAGTGGTGTTGTGAGCCTGGGTCTCTTATGTGACAACAGGACACAAGAAAGGGGAGCACAATAGTTGATTCCAGAAAGGATAAGGAGAGGACAACTATTGTGAAGTAGAGAAAGAAGAAGGAGAGGAAAAAGAATAGGGTTATAACTATGTCAAATATGATGATCTTTGGCCTTCTATGGGCTATTCTGGTTCTCTTCTTAAAGGAGGATGGTTTAAGGGCAGCTAAGCTTAACCCCTCTTCTCTTAAGAAACAGAGAAGGTCCAGTCAAAGACTGCCTAGCTTTTTTATGCCAAAGGAAGCTGGCAAAGATTGTGTAGCAGGAAACCTATGTGGATTTTAGCAGCAGTCCACAGAAGCACAGATGATATGTTTATTGGTTTTGTTCTTTATTTGATTTGAGAAGAAGATGAGCAAGATGGATGAAAAGATCAAGAGCTCAGAAGAACTTTGAAGGAAGAGAGAATTTGGAACAAGCTGCTTCTTATTCAATCAGATGACACCAAATGAGCACGACAACGTAGGGATGTGATGGAATCTGTGTTGATTGAGTAGTGAGGAGTGATGTGGTCCAGAGTTGTCTGATTCTTCTAAGTTGGTGGTTCTGAGTGATGATGAAGTTTTTCATTCAGCCAGCTGAAAAATGGTTAACCTTGTTGATTGAAATGCATCTATTCATTATGGTTTGGACTTAGAAAATAATAGATGTTCAAGGTGTAATTACTCCTCAATTATACATGACAACTATGGACAATAAGAGATGAAAATGATCAGAAAAATGAGGGGAATCTGGAGAGGACATTGTTGAAGCTTTGTGGGAAACAGTTTCTTCTCTAAGGCTGACAGGTGTGATAGTATCACACATTTTGACAGTCAAGATTGGGCTTCACACATCAAAATTTCACAAATTACCTATTTTTCCTGTGTTTTCTCAGGAAAAGAGACCCTTGAACATGGTGAAACAAAGACATAGATATGGAAAATTGATGCCCCTGAGCCAAGCTTTGATTTTCATATAGTTGTGTGGTAGTGTCATGAGTTTTGCCTGTCAAGATTTGGCTTCACGCATCAAAATTTCACAAATTACCTATTTTTCCTGCGTCTTCCTAGGCAAAAAGACCCTGGCACATGGTGAACCAAAAACATAGATATGGCAAATTGATTTCTTCAAGTCAAAGGTTGATTTTCATCAAGTGGTGTGGCAGTATCATGCCTTTTGCCTGTCACAAGTTGGCTTCACACATCAAACTTTCACAAATTACCAATTTTTTCTGTCTTTCCTCATGAAAAAGGACCCATGCACATGGTGAATCAAAAACATAGATATGGAAAATTGATATCTGTGAGTCAATTTTCATTCTTGATATAGTGGTGTGGTATTATAACATGTTTTACCTGTCAAGATTTGGCTCCATGCATGAATACTTCACAAATTACCTGTTTTTTCAGTGTTTTCTCAGGAAAAAAGACCCTTGCACATGGTAGAACAAAAAAATAGATATAAAATATTGATGCCTGTGAGACAAGGTTTGATTTTTATATAGTGATGTGGTATTCTTGCGTGTTTTGCTTGTCAAGATTTGGCTTCACACATCAAAATTTCACAAATTATCCGTTTTTTCTGCATTTTCTCAGGAAAAAAGACCCTTGCACATGGTGAATCAAAAAGGTAGATATGGCCAATTGATGCCTGTGAGCCAAGGATTGATTTGAATCTAGTGGTGTGGTAGTAGCATGCCTTTTGCCTGTCAAGATTGGCCTTCAGGCATCAAAATTTCACAAATTCCCTTTTTATCCCATGTTTTCTCAGGAAAAAAAACCTTTGCACATGGTGAATCAAAAACACATATATAGCCAATTAATGCCTCCTGTGAGCCAAAGTTTGATTCTCACATAGTTGTGTGGCAGTATCACGTGTTTTGCCTGTCAAGATTTGGCCTTGCACATGAAAATTTCCCAAATTACCCATTTTTTCTGCTTTTTCTCAGGAACAAAAACCCTTTCACATGGTGAATGAAAAATTTAGATATGGCCAATTGATGTGTCAGAGTCAAGGGTTGATTTGAATATAGTGGTGTGGTATTATCACGCCTTTTGCCTGTAAAGATTTTGCTTCACGCATCAGAATTTCAGAAATTACCTATTTTTCCCATGTTTTCTCACAAAAAAGACCCTTGCACATGGTGAATCAAAGACATAGATACTTCCAATTGATGCCTGTGAACCAAGGTTTGATTTTCAAATAGTTGTGTGGTAGTATTGCGTGTTTTGCCGGTCAAGATTTGGCTTCACGCATGAATATGTCAACAATCACCTTTTTTTTCTGCCTTTTCTCAGGAAAAAAGACTCTTTCACACGGTGAAAAAAAAAGATATAGAAAATTGATGCCTGTGAGCCAAGGTTTGATTTTCACATAGTGGTGTGGTATGATTGCGTTTTTTGCCTGTCAAGATTTGGCTTCATGCATCAAAATTTCACAAATTACCTCTTTTTCCTGTGTTTTCTTGGGAAAAAAGACCCTTGCACATGGTGAATCAGAAACAACAATATTGCCAATTCATGCCTGCAAGCCAAGGTTTGATTTGAATGTAGTGGTGTGATAGTATCATGCCTTATCCCTGTCAAGATTGGGCTTCACGCATCAAAATTTCACAAATTCCCTATTCATCCTGTGTTTTCTCAGGAAAAATGACCCTTGCACATGGTGAATCAAAACACAGATATAGCCAATTGAGGCCTTTGAGTCAGTTTTTCATTTACATACAGTGGTGTTGTAAAATGGCGCCTTTTGCCTGTCAAGACTTGGCTTCACGCATCAAAAGTTCACAAATTACCCATTTTTTCTGCATTTTCTCAGGAACAAAGACCTTTTCACATGGTCAATCAAAAACATTGATATGGCCAATTGATGCCTGTGAGCCAAGATTACATTTGCATATAGTGGTGTGGCAGTATCATGCCTTTTGCCTGTCAAGATTGGGCTTTGTGCATGGAAAATCCATTGATTCACCATGTGCAAGCGTCTTTTTTTGTGAGAAAACACAGGAAAAATGGGTAATTTGTCAAATTTTGATGCGTGAAGCAAAATCTCAACAGGAAAAGACATGATACTACCACACCACTATATGCAAATCAACCCTTGAATCTGATACATCAATTGGCCATATCTTCATTTTTCATTCACAATGTGAAAGGGTCTCTGTTCCTGAGAAAAAGCAGAAAAAACAGGTAATTTGGGAAATTTCCATGTGCGAAGCCAAACCTTGACAGGCAAAACACATGATACTACCACACAACTATGTGAAAATCAAACCTTGGCTCACATAAGGCATCAATTGGATATGTCTATGTTTTTGATACACCATGTGCAAGGGTATATTTTCCTGAGAAAACACGGGATAAATAGGGAATTTGCAAAATTTTGATGCCTGAGCCCAATCTTGACAGGCAAACGGCATGATACTACCACACCACTATGTGAAAATCATCAATTGATTCAGCGGCATCAATTGGCTATATCTATTTTTTTGATTTACCGGGTGCAAAGGTCTTTTTTCCTGAGGAAACGTGGGAAAAGTAGATTATTTGTGAAATTTGGATGTGTGAAGCCAAATCTTGACAGGCAAATGGCATGATACTACCACACCACTTTATGCAAATCAATACTTGACTATGATTCATCAATTTTCCATACCTATGTTGTTGATTCACCATGTGAAAGGGTCTTTTTTCCTGGGAAAGCATGGGAAAAATAGGTAATTTGTGAAATTTTGATGTGTGAGGCCCAATTTTGACAGGCAAAGGCATTATACTACCACACCACTATATGAAAATCCAACCTTGGCTCACAGGAATCAATTTTCCATATCTATGTTTTTGATTCCCCATGTGCAAGGGTCTTTTTTCATGAGAAAATGCAGAAAAAGTGGGTCATTTGTGAAATTTTGATGTGTGAAGCCAAATCTTGACAGGCAAACACACAATACTACCACACCACTATATATAAATCAAACCTTGGCTCACAGGAATCAATTTTCTATATCTATTGTTTTTTGTTTCATCATGTGCAAGGCACTTTTTTCCTGAGAAAACACAGAAAAAAAAGGTGATTTGTGAAATATTCATGGGTGAAGCCAAATCTTGACAGGCAAAACACATGATACTACCACACCACTATATGCAAATCAAATCCTGGCTCACGGGCATTAATTTGCCATATCTATGGTTTTGATTCACTGTGTGCAAGGGTCTTTTTTCATGAGAAAACACAGAAAAAGAGGGTAATTTATGAAATTTCAATGCGTGAAGCCACATCTTAACAGGCAAAAGGTGTGATGCTGCCACAACATTATATTCCAATAAACCCTTGTCTCAGAGGCACCAATTGGCCATATCTAGGTTTTGATTCACCATGTGCAAGGGTCTTTTTTCCTGAGAAAACACAGGAAAAATAGGTAATTTGTGAAATTTTGCTGCATGAAGCCAAATCTTCACAGGCAAAACATGTGATACTACCACACCATATATAAGCAAATAAAACCTTGGCTCAGGTGCATCAATTTTCCATATCTATGTTTTTGATTCACCATGTTCAAGGGTCTTTTGTGCTGAGAAAACACAGGAAAAATAGGTAATTTGTGAAATTTTGATGTGTGAAGCCTAATTTTGACACGCAAAGTGTGTGATACTATCAAACCACTATATGAAAACCAATTCTTGGCTCACAGGCATCAATTGGTCATATCTATGTTTCTGATTTACCATGTGAAAGGGTCTTTTTTCCTGGGAAAACATGGGAAAAAAGGTAAGTTGTAAAATTTTGATGCATGAAGCCCAATCATGACAGGCACAAGGCATGATACTACTACACCACTATACTCAAATCATCACTTGACTCAGAGGCATCAATTGGCTATATCTATGTTTTTGATTCACCGAGTGCAAGGGTTTTTATTCCTGGGAAAACATGGGAAAATAGATAATTTGTGAAATTTTGATGCACAAAGCCCAATCTTGACAGGCAAAAAGAATGAGACTAAAGGTTTTGCCACAATGGAAGGATTATAAAAGTGAGACGGATTATAAAAGTGATACTCTAGAGCACCAACCACGTAAACCACTTGTGACAACAAGCCTTTTGGTTGTTGGTGACTGTTGGGTACTTTTTCATTTGAGAACAGAAATGGATGGTAGTAGGGTTGCATAGCGTCACAGTTTGAAGTGCAGAAAAGGCTGGGAATTGTTTAAATGGATGTCTGCAGGGAGGAACCGGCAGATGGGAAAGGGATTTTGGAAAATACAAAGGACAGTATCTTTGTGTGACATCAGGGAGCAGAGGGCACAAAAGGAGGAAAACTGAACCAGCTTGTTCCATTGCCTTTTCAGAAGAAGTGCTTGACCTGATCAAAAAGTGCAAAAAAATTCCTAATCTACACGCAAAACATTTGTACTAATGTTTTGCATGGAATAGCAATCTGCAGATTGCTTTGGAAAGTTGTCCACATTAGTACAGATGTTTTGCATGGAGTTTACCAATTTTGTTGCACTTGTTGATCAGGTCAAGCACTTCTTGTGGAAATGCACTGGGACAGCCCCTGGGTGAGGCACTGCAATAAAAACTTGCTCAAATGCCGGCAGTTGGCATGTGGAAACTTTAGTATTACTGAAGTCCTTATTTGATGCAAGCTTAGAGTGAGGTAAGCTTCACTGCTGGCATTGATTGGTCAAAAACAGCTGATTGAGCAGTTCTTGAACAGCTGTTTTTGACCAGTTATTGGACAGGCACTGTCTGACCCAAGCACGTGCCAGCCATTTGGATGGGCCTGTTCAATTGGTTTGATTGAAACCGGTCACCACCAGCCAGGAACTCCATTCAGATTTGGTTCTTTTTCTCTCTTTCTATATCTCCTCAGAATCTTTCTGAGAGGATTTAGCTCTCTTTTGTTTTCTGTTTGCAACAGTCCCTGTTGGTGCAGACAGATTTTGCTCAATTGATTTCATTTAGATAATTTCATTTCTATTTGCTAATGAGTGAAGACTTTTTTGGGGCTAACAGATTTCTCCCTCTCTCCCTAGGACGGCCCGGGGAGGAACAGTTGAGTCCTGCCCCCAAGTTGTCCAAGTACGGGTTGGGGTAGAGAATCTCCTCTTGTCACCGGCTCTCCTTTGTCCCGGCCTCTGAGAGGCGGCTGGGAGTCAGGAGAGCGGCACAGAGAGGAGGAGAAATGAGACTAAGAAACTCGCCGTCAAGGCGAGGGAGGGGGACTCCAATCTGGGTGGGTGGGCTGGTGAGAAAAAAAAATTACTTAGATTTCAGGCAACTGACGTTGGCAGGATGGAACTGGCGGGTGATCGAAGTAGGCCAATGCGTAAGTAGAATGTAGCTGAGTCCTGGGATTACCCGGCAGCTTGCTGAGCTTGAGGCCTGGAAATTAGGTTTCTGTTTGCTGCGGCGGTTCTTGCAGTTCTGGTGTGCCGCACTGTGTTTTTTTGGTTGGCCGGCGTAGGACGCCTGGCCAACACAGCAGGGCCGCCAAGAACCTTGCGCCACGGATTCTGCAACCTCTCGCTGCACTCCGGCAACTCAACATGATTGGGCAGACCCGCTTGAATGACCAGCATGTGCTTTGGTTGGACGGTGCCTGTCCAAGATAACTTGTTGAACACAGCTGTTTGAGCATTTATTGACCAGCCATGCTTGACTGGTTAATGCTGATAGTGCTTACAATAGTTTTATCTTGTGATACAGTAGTGATATGATGTTAGTATCTTTTAATATGACAGTGATCTGATATTGTTATATTGGGATATGCCAGTTATATGATATGGTGATATGGTGATGTTATATGAGGGTGGTTTAAAAAAGTTGACCACTACAAGATATCCTGTATATCCCGTAATGTCTTACTCAGTATCCCGTACGGGATATATTGTAGGGTATGTAGTGAATATGATTGAAATACAGTCTGGATGTTATTGTGATCTTGATGCCAGTACCATTTGAATTAGGACTCATAAAACTTCTATCAATGAGGATGCACTTAGAATGCAAGGTTGAGTTGAAGGTGAAAAAAATATATAGGGATAACCACCTCATAATTGGTCAACTGAACTGGTTCAAAAATGTAGAAATATTTACCCACAGATTTCACCATTTGAGGACAATAGGCACGTGGGAGAGACATGAGCCATTTATCTGATTGGGAAAACTTGTAGATATTAAGGCCATTGGTCATTTCCGGATAAAAATCTAACTGTTTATTAACAAGAGGATTGGCTAACTCCTTCAAGTTTCAACGACAATATCAGTAGAGAAATGAGGAGTAGCAAAGGAGATTTTGACATGACATACTTGTGACACAATTTTTTTCACGCTGAGTGAATAGCAAGGAGTCCCAAAAACCGAGAGATTTAAAATGAGCTTAAAACCAAGTAAATCATGAATCCTAGCTCTTGACGTGCGAACTGTTGCCCAAGCCGGAAGTTGAATGTTCAATAGGGACAAGATAGCTCTGATCTTGGAGTACCATGACCTGGATAATAATGTGCGTGTATGACCAATCAGCATAGAGGCATTAAGATCCTGGGTCCTGGGAGGCAAGAAGTGCACAAAAAAGTAATAATCAGTTATAATGTGCCATGGAGCTTAATGAATTGATGAGAAATGTTTACCAGTTCACTCTTGAAAGGATACCAAACACTTGAGTTTACACGGTCAGACCTTCTATCTGTTCTAATGATAGGCCTTTCATCTTGAATATGCTCTTCCTCATCCACCATGAGCTTGTTCATGAGCATGTCTTGCCAGTTGGGTGCGTGGGACAACTGGCGGGACTCTTCCAATGCTTCATTTCTTGCTTCGATTTCGTCCAGGTCATCATTCAGCAACGGCGCACGCATATTAGAACGAGAGGCAAAATTGAGTTGTTGAATGCCTTCAATGTGATTCCACACATGTTCAGCATGGGTGATATCCTCATCTTGCTGTTGTAAGTCAAGCGGAAGAGTTGATTGGGAGGCGGAGGCATCCAACGGTGCAATCTGTCTTTCAAGTCTCGTCGCCTCCTCTTTCCTCAACTTATTTTGCTTGTGCGAGGCAGTTGCACAGTGCTTCCGCCAGTCCACAGTACCTCGGGCCATCGGGCAGGCCTTACAACAAAATTTATTTCCCTCTTTGACATAATCTAACAATAAATGTGAATCAGAATGGGGAATGACATTGAAGAGAAAATGGCAGTGATGAAAATTTTGACCTACCGTTGGTTTAATCAAAGGTTTCGCTCATTTCAAGTTAGCACCAGAGCGATGGGTGGCAATGAACAGGAAACGAGAAACGTGATGGACGGCAACAAAGGGGAAAAAAGAGCGGCGATTGGTTGCAATGAAGTTACGAGTGAGAGATGACAGAGACGCTTTGCAATGTGTCCGGAGCACTGCGGGTCAACTTGGAGGAGTTGGCCATCAAAGGGAAACACGCCATCCGTCCCTGAAACAACTTCCGAACTCATTGTGTCTTGTGTCATATTGCGCTTGGCGGTGTCTCGCAACTGTGTCGGTCTCCTTTGGGAGGACCTCAGGTGTCAGATTGCGTTTGGCAGTGTGTCGCAACTTCGTCGGTCTCCATTAGGAGGACCGAGGGGGCGCAATTGATGGTTATCGCCTTGAGTGCGGCCACAAGCATGGCCTTGGGACGCACCGGCCCCAGGGCGCACTGGTGGGGTCGCAGATAGCAACCCGATGCCCAGGTGCGACTCGCGAGTCAAGGGCCGGCACGATGACGCAAGGCAAAAGAGCTGCCTCAGGGGCGACATTCATGGTCACCGAGTCGCCCTGAGGACTGTATTGTCACCGGGGCGGACCAACTTTATTCGTTCCGCCCCGCTGTGTACTGCCGCAGGTGTCGCTTGTTTCGCTCTGGCAAATATTCTCCATCCTGATGATGCTCACCTCTCAAGCATCCATGAAGGCCGAGTATCGATCTGGATCGATACTTCCAATGCATGCCAGGATGGGCAAAGGGATGAGGTTTTGTGAGGCGAGACCACTTGACCGGTGTTGATGCCCCTCCCATGGTCAGCCGGGTTGAATCAGCCGCTGGTGTGACCACGCAGAGCAATCGATTGACAATCACTTTGGTGTTTTGGATTTCTATTACTCCACCCCCGTTGGGACGACCCTATGTACAGCTAGGTTCGGTATCCTTATGCCCCAGACATTACTGCGCCGGTTACCTAAGGCTACAAACGCTTTCAATAGGCTTGATCTTTATTGGATTTCACCGAAGCAGCCCTGTACTGGTGTTACTGTTCAGATTATGAAACCCGTCTGAGCTGAGTGTCCAACTATCCAAGCATCATACCCGTTAACTGCCTAGATGAGTGCTCTGGTGTGTCTGCAGTCGGACAGGTATCATATGTTTGGTATATAAAGAAAGCATCGCACGCTCGTTTGGTCCATGGTCATTTCGAACTCTCCAACTTGCCCATCTTCATTTATCAGTAGCGGAGTAGCAGAGCTTGAAAACGTCACACTTTAGGAGTGAATTATAATATTTGAGGAGTGTGCAAGATTAACTACCAACCCGAACCATAAAACAACAAAAAGATCTTCTAACTAAATATTTTAGTCAACCTTACCTGATGGTAAGCCTGGTCTGCCGGGACAAGATGTTTTCTCAAGAATCCTTTTTTCTCTTCGTATGCTACTTTTTGGCCCTAGTTTCAATAGTATTTACTCTGGCCACACCCCCAGAAGCTCAAACATGCACGTACATCTACCAGCCTATCGCAACGGCAGGTGACAAAACGGGTAAGCATCCATTCGCATTCCATCTTCTCGAAAAAAAAATCCTCTGCTACAAGGTCAGTCCTTCTGAACCAGTACCGATGCTGAAGTTGCGATCCACAAATTTCCATTCTCAAATTCAGGAAGCAAAGTCACCTGCCGTGGCGCCCCGAATCCTCAAAGATCCTTTACCTGTGACCAAAAATCATGCCAGGGCACAACAGGTATGCGCCATTTTACAGAGAAGCATCCGGCAGATTCATGGAAGCTTGTACTGATCGGCGTTTGCTCCTTAACAAGAATGCCAGACGTGTGTATCACAGTTAACAAACGTCTCTGTGAACTCGATTGAATGCACGAATTATTACGTAGATGACGACCAGAAAACCAGTAAGTCCCGCAATCCCTTTCTTACACTTGGCAAGATGCTCATTGCTAATTGATCTACAACAGATTGCTGGACAACAGCCAACGAGCAGTTTACCTGCTATGGCAAGTGTGTTGGGGCCGCTGGTGAGCGCAACACTGTCCATTCGGCTGCATCTAGCTCAACAAAAAAAACGAAGACAACTGACTCCTCAACCAAAGTTTGTTCGGACTGCCGTTTAGACGAACAGACTCCTTCGATCTCAAACTGTGCTGACGATAGCTCACCGAAGAAACATAAAGCCAAATCCTCTGCTTCTAGTACCACTACCAGTAACGTAGGCGTGTCCACGTGGCTCTCGTGGTGACCAAACCAACATATCGTTTCTATCAATCGTTCCAACCATCCCGTTATGTAGCATATAATTGATCTTGTACAATTCATGGAAATTTCAAGTTTATTCAACCAGACTGTTGGAATTTCCTCTTTGCATCAGTTTTTTCCAATTTTTGCCTCGCTTCTTTGCATCTCACGCATTAACTGAAAAATGTTTCCATTTTTCCCTCATTACCTTCCGGCATACTTCATCCTTCAGATTGAACAGCATATCCCTCTTCTCCCACCCTTTGCAGAAAGTTACTCTTCTTTCTCCAGCAGTTTTTTAAAATTATACTAGTTCAAGTCAGATATTTACATGATTGTGATGTTGAGCCATCCTTCACTTGTTTGGAGAAGAATTCCCCCTCACCTTGTTATTGTTAATTTACTGCAAAATAAAGAAACCAACTCAAACCAATTCTGTTGCAATGGCTGAAGACAGGATGGGACCCAGTTATGTAACAAAAGAAATACATAATTGCAAACAGGGGCCCAATTGCCTTCAAATATTTCCAAGGGCTGAGCAGAGACAAAAAACCTCAACTTGTTTCCTTCAACCAATAGATGCTAGAAGTGAGTGGAAGAAGGAGAAGGTTAGATAAATAGTTGAAGATGCATATTAGAAATTGAGATAGGCAGGTTCTACTCAACTACCAGTCCATGATGGTCATTGAGATGGGAGAACACAAGGGCTTCATTAGTGTCATTCTTCATCCTACAAGGATAATCACTGAGCATCTGTACACCCACCGAGAAAGATGATATTGACAAAATTGAGGTCATGGGTGTCCTCGGGTACCATGAGCAATATTGTCTCAGCTGACATCTAGTATCATAAACCAGAAGGAGTTAACTTTGAAAAAGTTAATTAAATCAAATGGTTGTGATTGTATATCTACTGTTGGTGCCATATTGTTTATGATTGTGGGGGAGAGGCCCTGTGGTTCCTCCTTGTCAGTCAGGGGGGGGGCTTTAAATTGCAAGTTGTCTTGATTTTAGATTTTGTTCATCAATTTTTCTTGATTTAATTCCTTTGAAGTTTGGCCACACAATCCTTTTCTTTGATTGTTTTGTTTTGACCTAACTTAACACAAGTACCGACTGCGGGAGGGAGGCATAGCCACCCTCCCACAGGACTTGTGACTTCTGTCAATTTTCCTGGTGGGACAGGAATTTGCCTCGGCAGGAAGAAAAATTCATAACGCTCTGGCTTCTTCCACACCTCATGCCTAGACCCGCCCCATAGCCAAATGATAGATGTTGACCCCCTCTTTCATTTGGTGTTGGTCTTAATTTCCGAATCGCAACAATTCTTGTAGTGTCAAGTTGACAACAAAACACGTTCTTTCCCCCTTGATGAACTGTCACCCATTCCAAAATGAGTTTAGACAATGCCACCAAATTATTGTGGACATCACAAAGCCATCACAAGTTGCCAACATTTCTTTTGCCAAAAACACGGGCAAGAAAGCCACCAGAAAGGAAGAATTTAATGTGGGGTATTAGGATGACATGCAGCATTTTGACTTGCTAAGACATTGCAGTACATGAAGTTTTTTTTCCCGAATCACGATATTTGGACAAGGACTCCGAAAAAATAAAATAAAAAGAAGAAGCAGGGAATATGAGCAAGAGATGTAAGTAATTAAGTACGCTGTTTCGCCATCTTTGGACCCAATCAAACGACGCCTGTCAGTCCTCGAACGAAAGCGCTGACGCCGATCCCGTAGTCGACCAATCGATTCAACTGCGCACAAACGTCTTCCTGGACCGTTAGCAGATGCTTGATTGCGGGCAGAATCTTTTGATGGTCGTCGCTTTGGTGGGGCAATCCAAAGATGGATGTCTCCTGGTCTCCTGCTAGCCGTGGCCCGTGAACTTTCAAAAAGACACGCATGATCGCTTGCACCATTTCGAAATCTTTCCCTTCTTTTAGACGCATTTCGAAAGCTTTCATTAGCGACAATAGATGTTCATCGCCGGAAAGTGATCGGATTTCAAGGTCCAAGGCAGAGGGAGACAGATTTCGGAGGTACTCGAAAAACTCTTCATCTATTTGGTGACATCCGACGGAGTAAAAATGTGTGATTTATCAGCTTTTTGGTGGGACTGGACAGTATGAATTGGGCCTACGTTTACCATCAGTGTCTGCCTGTATCAGCCTCCTGGTGAATTCTACTTCTACTTGCGTATTATCACCAAGATCTAACTTGCGTTTTTTATTCTGATTCGGGTTTGCACCATCGGGGTCTTCGTGAGCGCCGCTTTTAACATCGAATATGGGTTCCGTGCCCGCTACTGTGGGTAGGAAAAAGGGCGCTCTTTCAGGCGCTTTGGGTGGCTCTGTTGGTTTATTGCGAGCCTAGTAAAAAAACAAACATCTGATTAATCATTTGTTCTTCTGCCAGCCAGGTGGATAGGAACATGTGCGAGCATAGGCTCGACCCTCACCTTGATAATTTCCAAGTTCAATAATGTTTGCCATTTTGACTTCGGCATACAGGATAACGTTATTAAACCTTCCTCCAGAGGTTTGGCGGAAACAAGATCATTTTGAGGATCCGAGCTGGGATCGGAACCCCAAGCATCCGGCCTGAGCATAGCTTCAAGCTCCTCTGTCGGCTTGTCCTCGACTCCATCCAGGACTGGTGTTTCGAGCAAAGGGATTTCATAATTTTCCGGTAAGCTTTTGTAGCTGAAACCAGAGAATTGGGCTCGATTGACCCAAAGAAAAATTCCGACGCTGTCGACGTGTGCAGAGGCTAGAAAATCTCCACTCGGAGAGAATGTTATTGAAGTCGCAACGCTGCTCGTCCGGAATGCATCAATCATCGCGCCTGTTGGCAAGTCAAACGTGCGAATAACCGAGTCTGCAGAGGTAGCGACAAGCCAACGAGAGTCTGTGGTCATTGTCTTCAAAGCGACAAAAATTACAAATCAACAGGGGTCACCTTTTCGGAGAACAAAAGGGTTACATACCATGTCCAATATTGGCTTCGTAAAGCCTTTTAATTGACGAATGACCTCAAATGTGTCGGTATCTAACACCCGAATTTGATGATCACTGCAATTGATTGCTAGCATGCCGGTATCTCGCTGCAGTAGTATACTCGTGACACCACTCGGTAACGGGACAGTTCTTCGCAGAGAGCCGGAACTAAATTCGTAAAACTAGACCCGATAGGATCAACTTAGTGAAGCATAATCATTTGAATATCAGGGCTCAAAAAATTGGCCTTACATGGATATGACCTGACCTCGTGGCTACTATGACTAGCTGGTTTAGCGCGTCTGTTGCGATGCCCACGACATTCAGCACCATCCCATTTTGCTTGCCCTTCCCAGATGATCCGGGCAAAATGAATACCCTCCTTTTCATTCCACTTTGCATATTCCACAGACCCACTTTTCCGCTTCCTTGAGTGCCTACCAGGCCATAGTTCCCACATGCTGACACACAGACACACTTGGCGATTTCATCTGGTGGGTCTAGTTGGAACGATTTCTTCTCTATCAGCGAGAATGAGTGTTTTCCAATCCGTTTGTTCTGAACTGACCAGGTTCTTCCTTGTGCAGAGCCTTCATGACAGGTAAGAAGGTCGTCCCAATCTTTAGATCTCGAGATGGAGTGTGACATATTTGTGATCGGAAGCAAGCGCAATGAAGAGACGGGTACTGCTAGTTGAGAGGCTTGCTTGGTTAAAGAACCCTGACTAAGCTCAAAGCTTCGCGAATCTCGAACAATGCTGACCGCTCGAAGCGTTTTGTCCCGTCCGGCGCTTAATATCGTCTTGCCATTTGAGCCGTGATAGCGGATCAAATGAGGAGGCCGCTGATGTCCGCTTCTCTGAGTGTGTAACCGAGGAAGACCTGTGGGAGTTTCGAATAGCCACAACTTGATGCTGTTATCGCCACTGGCCGTAACGACTACGGGTTGACCAGGTAGAAAGTAGACGTTAGATATGGCGGAATCGTGCGCTTCTCGTATGATGTGGAGCAATTGGCCACCCTCATTGAGATTCCATATGGCTAAGTGACCTTGCGATGAGCTAGTGACCATGACCTGCGTATCTGGTTCTGTACGGGAACGGTAAATTAATTTGATGCGTCGATTTGATGAAATATGTGATGTTATCTCTCTGACTTACCTGATCGAAACGCGATACCATTCACAGCATCCAAAACTCCACTGTTGGTGGAGTGTGAGCTATCCGACTGTCCCATCTTCACCGCAAGGATTTCTTCGCCAAATCGGACGTCCACCAAACTGCACCAGCCGTCTGCGAATCCCACGGCAATAATATCTACGGCGGGGGCTTGTACCATGCGAGTGATGGGAATTTTGGCACTCGAGCACCGAGCTTTGAACGGAGTGGTAAATAGAGTAGGTTGAAAGATGTGTATTAATGCGCCCGTCTGAATGTTGTAAATCGCCAACTGGCCCTCCTGAGATGCTACGACGATCCTGTTCAAGTATGTTGAAGGATGAACTAAAGTGGTGGCTAAACCGAACGTAGACGGGAGTTCAATTGTAATGTGGAGTCCTGCAGAATTAAAACTGTCAGTTTGGTTGTGATAGAATATTTCGAAATGTGCATGAGAAACGACCTTTGGTGTCAAGGTTCCAGACCCAGAGGGTTTTTCCACATGTTGAGAGACCGACGATTTGATTTCCAAAAGTGAGGAATTCTTGGATTGTAGAATCTTGAATGCTGGGTTTCTTGAACTGATCAATCCAGGATTCAGGCTCAAGATCGGCATCACTGTCCGAATCGTCGACGGATGGATTATCAGATCGAGGTGGGTGATTACTTTGAGTTTTCTGATCTGATGTTTTCAAGATACCAACGACTCTGGTGCGCTTGTAGATGTATATTTCAGCACCAGCAGAAGCCAGCACCAAGCCAGAGGAATGGATGTTCAAGCACGTAATGGGCATGGGCGTGAGGGGTCCTAATGAGAGAAAGAGGAGGCGTGATTATGATTAGTGCCAAGGAAATCTGAAACGCATGTTATAGCTGATTCGCATTCGATCTCACCAACATACAGCAGTCTGAGGCTGTCTGCGCTCCAAAGGGCCCATCCCAAGCCGACGCTGGTTAAGATCACTTGAGAGTTGGTTTGTGCTTTGGATACTCCAAGCACGTCGGAATCCTTCGTCGAATGCGAATGGATGACAAACGGGACATCGGTTGTCACGTGGCCAAGCGATCTGAAGGGTGCGTAGAGCGAGGTCGACATGAGTTTATGCGTGGTTGCTCTTGGAAGAGAGGAAGAGCAGTGGTCAACAGACATTGGCGAACAAAAATATTTCAGGCTGGGACTCCCGACCGGCTTGTGGGTCCACCCTGACCGAGGCGCGCCGCCGGGTCGACGTCCGGATGCGGGCGCAGGACTCAACATGCGCAGCTGCTCGACACGACAACAGTCCACCACCAACTGAAACTGGCGCTTGAGCAGCCAACTTCCCCACTAAACCATCCGAGATTGTCTTCAACTATTCCACATGGCGTTCGTCCGACTGGCCATTTGTGTCGCTGGGATATATGCTAGCTGTCAGGCCTTCCTCTTCATTTCCTCTTCATCAGTCTGGCTTGTCGTTCATTTATGACTGGAACTAACTGGGATGTTTTCGCTTCAAACCTGCAGTTCTTTCGTGGGCGTTGATTCAAGAGAGACGTAAGTAACCTGGCAAGAAATCAATCGTCATCAACCATTCTGACTAATCAAGAGCATCTTACGATTTTAACTCAATCAGTCTCCACCACGCCGTATGAGGATCCATCAGGCGGCAAACCAAAATACTTTAAATCGGTTCTCTTCTTGAACACTGTTCAAAGTGGATTCAGTGCCACGGCCGCACTGATCTACTTACTTTTGAAGAAGAAATCATCTCAATCAATCCTTCAAGTTATTGGTCTAACAAACTCAACTCCATCTAAACCCGACAAACCATCCAAACAATCCAATCCGAAAATCACACCAAAAGATCAAAACAGACTGGCCTTATTAGGACGTTGTTTACAATGTGCCGTATTGAATTCGCTCGGATCTCCCTTTGGTTATGCCTCTCTCAAACACATCGATTATCCCACCATGATTCTTGGAAAGTCCTGCAAACTCGTACCGGTCATGATCATGAACATCATCTTGTATCGACGAAAATTTGCTCTTCACAAATATATCGTCGTAGGAATGGTGACCGTGGGAATTAGTTTGTTCATGCTATTCGCTGACCACGGCTCAAAAGCTAGTAAAGGGCCACAACAGAGTAGCTTGTTTGGCTTGAGCTTATTGTTAATTAACCTGCTCATCGATGGAGCTACAAACTCAACTCAAGATGAAATCTTCAGTCGATTCACCATTACTGGTTCCCAATTAATGTTCATCATGAACGCTTTGGCCACCACCATCACTCTAGCTGTATTACAAGCACCCATCCCAGCTACCGTTTCCTCATTCTTCGGCGCTTCAAATAGTTCTGGGAACGAATTCAAAGTAGCGATAGAGTTCATCAAATCATACCCAAAAGTGCTTCAAGACATCTTGCTATTCTCTTCAGCCGGGGCGATCGGACAACTATTCATCTTCGAAACTCTCTCCCATTTTGGATCCCTCACTCTCGTCACCATTACTGTTACTCGGAAACTATTCACCATGCTCTTGAGCGTATTTATCTTCAACCACAAACTCTCATTCGGTCAATGGGGCGGGATCGCCATTGTCTTCCTAGCCATCGGTTTAGAGGCGTATATCAAAATGTCCGGTTCAGGTAAAGCTCAATCCATCGTCGACGAGAAGCAAAAAGCGAAAATGAAAGAGCTATGACCCAAACCACCAGAAAGTGCGATACTCTCGCCCTGCGTTCAAGGCGAGACTTCCAATTGCACATGGTCAACATAGCAGTGGATTAGTTACGATTTGTTTTCTTGTCCTCTCATAATTCTCATCTTTGTGTAATCTTTTCAATACTATTTGATTCGATTTCCATCATTCATATGGTCGCAAGCAGAGTAGATTCTTGTAGATTTTTGCTATTTTTTCTTTCACAGTCAGCCCCTCCCATCACTCACCTCATAATAGATCCGAAATAGAATCTCTTTTCAAAATGTGTTGTGTGCCGCAATTCCAACGTTCATTCGAGCTGTTTTCCGTACTCAGCGACTCGGCATCATCAGTTCTCTTCTCCGTGAGCACAAGTTCTCAGTGGATGGTGTACATACACAAAACATGAAAAGAGAACCAGGTGCCAGGTGACCTGACGCACAAAACGCCCCTATAAAAACATAACCGACCCGCTCGGATACTGTCACTACAAACTTCAGATGGGTTTACCGCCAAAAGTCGGCGATATTTTTGGTGATTGTTTTGGCGGCCATAATCACGAGTCCGCTTTAGAGACGAGATAACAGCCATCACGCCGAGACACGAGAGTGAACTAGTAGCAGTCCGTTGGAGATTGCCAAGTCGATTTCATGAGTTCTGGCCGGGCAGTCTTACGTGTCTCACTGAGATTCACTCTCCGCCCCTCAGAGTCAGACTGAGATCACCAAGTTCAACTGATTTGTCTGTTTTAGTGAATGCATTGTAATATGTAACTTGCCCCCCCCCCCTCCAAAAAAAAAAAAAAAAAAAAAAAAACCGTTTAACGCGCCGGGTAAGCTTGCCTGGTCTGGAAAAATGCATGTGGTAGTAGCCTTAGCCAACCTACGTATACCAGTCTAGTTCATGGCTGGAGCTGGTGGTATCCAAGCCGCCCTTTTTGCTACATAGGCCAAACTGAAGCTTGCCAGTCTTCCATGACGTATCTTCACCACCAAGCATGGGGAGAAGCCTACTTCGCAAACTTCCACACGATCTTGCGACTATAAAGGAGCTGATATTCTCACCTATCCGTTGAGCCTATTCCCACATTACCCATCACCCAACTTCTTCAACTTCATCTACCTTTTGCGGCCAGGCACTTTGTATCTAATTTGACCTTTCTTCACAATAATACTTATCCTTACACACGACTAGAGTAAACTTGCTTTGCTTCAATCCTCACCACAACAAAAGACCCGGTAAGAAGACTATTCCTAATACGCACCCGAACCGCGCAGCTTTCATCACAACCGCGATGCAGTTCGAAACTATGCGGCTCTCAATCTGCGTTACAATCTTAAGCGCAACGTCCATCATATCTGCTCCCCTCGGCATTGGCCTCGGTCTAGGCCTTGGAATCGGGCTTGGAGGCGGTCTGGGAGGGGGCTATGGCGGTGGACACGGACATGGCTATGGACGTGGCTACGGCGGTGGTTACGGCGGTGGTTACGGCGGTGGTTATGGAGGTGGCTATGGCGGCGGCTATGGGGGTGGCTATGGAGGCGGCTATGGAGGTGGTTATGGAGGAGGCTACGGAGGCGGCTATGGTGGTCCGGGGTACGGGGTGAGCAAAGAATTTTCACTTGACAAGTCATTTGTGTTTGTAATATTGATGCTTCCGTTCTGGCTATCCAATGATCTGCTCTCCAGTACTACTAGCCCGCCTGACAGAAATAGAGGTCCACCATCATCGAAATAGAAGAACCTGACACACGAAAAAAACACTGATGGAAGCCCATCCTTAATTTTTACCGCTTAGCCGACGCGCATGCTTCGGCCAGTCCACCATGAACGTCTCCGTCTTCTTTTGCTATTTTTAAACCAATGTGTAGCGAATCTCCATTTTTCATTGGATTCCTGTTTTTATCTTCTCTTTGGGTTTACTGGATATAACGCATTAATTTTTTCACCAACAAACCCACCAACTATTGCATGCAACAAATACACACCATCTGCATAGTTAGAGCCCTAAGGGACCGAGGCACCATGAAGAAACCAAGGCTCACAGGTCTGGTAGAAAGGGAGCGGAAGAAAAATGGAAACCCCCAGGATCGTGTTTGACCTCGCTGAGAGCAAGGCGCTATGCACAGTGCCCGGAAAGGAGTTGGCAGTGCACAATTTTTACATTTTCAAAAAAAGAAATACTCATCCCAGAAAAAAAAAGAAACATTTTTACTAAGCTGGAAGGCAGCTGGAACTATCGATCTCATTTGCAACAAAAAAGTGATATCTCATCACTGGTGGGCCCCTCAAAAAAGTCCTGTGCCACTGACTCTTGTGCGGGCACTGTACAAGACACCTTTTCTGTGGCTTTCCACAACATTCAGCTGCAGCGTCGCTAGACGCGGCGAGACAATCCTGTCTCTACATATGGCAAGATGAGCCACGCTTTAAAAAAAAAGATTCAACTCTCTCTACTAATATGCTGTACTACAACGGACAGGAGAGGGCAGGAGCCATATGTTAGGCTGACGTATAGGGGTTTCGGGTTTACACCCCGGGGAGACGGAAAACTACAGACTAGCTAACAGAATTTCCGGACCTGTTATTTTAGGTCTATATCAAGGTTATTAATAAAGTTAACCTGAGGATTTTCAAGGTGAGGTTCAAAGTTTTAAAGCTTATATTTCAAAGGATGTAAACAGCAATAATACAAAAATTTTGCCACAAGGAGAAGGAGTCTCCTACTGGCTACAAGAGTGCTATTTATAACTTACAACTTGTTATGGAAACTTCCAGAAATGGCGCGCAACAACCTGGGAGTAAAGGTAAAGAAGATTGCAGAACAAGAAAAGAAAGAAAAAGAAATTTCTAGGCCGCTTCTCAGGCTTTCTTGTCCGCTTGCTTGACTATGACGGTCCTGAGAAACAAAATCCGGGTATGGTTTGGGGACTTGTTCATTACAAAACATGACTTACCTATTATGACTTCTTTTCTTGGTGTCCTGTGATTTGGTCCATTGTGAGAGGAAACTTTGCAAAAACTCCTGAAAACAGGATGGGATGTGATCTTCAAAGACCCAAGTGTCTTCTCCCGGAGTTGCATTGCGCCAACGCAATAAAAATTCGAATTTACCTTTACGAGCTTTTCCTTTAACTGGGTGTGCATCCAAAATTTGCTGGAGTTTTGACCAATCCACCACAAGGCCTGAATCATAATATTTTTGCTTGACGCCTTCTAATACCCCCCGTCCGGGTAATTGACTAGGCAAGGAATATCTACCTAATAATGATACGTTAAAGACCGGATGTAACTTGGGATACTCACGTGTTATCTCCAATTTGACAGCGTTCTCCCCCAGCATCTCGAGCACCTTAAAAGGCCCGATATATCTGTAATCCAGCTTAGAATTGATACGCCTGCTTTGGATGAATTTTTGCTGGAGTAACACTAAGTCCCCAGGTTGATATTGGGTGGCTGGCCGTCTATGTGCGTTGTGATAAAAGGCTTGGCGATGCTTTGCTTGAGTCAGGCATTCAATTGCCTTCTCTTGAATTTCCTGTAGATCGACCAAAAATTGTCTAAAGAACGAATCCCTGAATTTTCTGTTAACATGCTAAACTTGGGATGAAAACCGTTAGCAAAGAAAAATGGCGAAGTATCCAGAGAAGCAGAATCTAGATTGTTGATAGAAAACTCAGCAATATCTAGGATTTTTACCCAATTAACTTGATAGTAAGAACAAAAATGACAAAGGTAGTCTTCCAAAACTTGGTTCATACGCTCCGTATGCCCATCAGTTTGGGGATGATAAGCAGTAGAGAATCCCGGGCTGATGCGTAATGAACGCAAGAAAGCCTTCCAAAATTCACTTACGAATGTGGAACCGCGGTCTGAGATTATTTTTTCTGGCATGCCGTGTAGTCTTAAAATTGGGGACCTAAATATCTGTGCTAACTGTTCAGCTGTATAGGTTTCTTTACAAGGAATAAAGTGAGTGACCTTGCTGAGAAGATCTATTGCCACCATAATAGAATCAAATCCTCCCGAGACCGGTAGCTTAGTGATGAAATCCATGCCCACAACGCTCCATGGTCGGTAAGGAACTGGGAGTGGCTGTAATGTCCCTTCAGGGTTCTGTCGGCAGGCTTTAACACGCTGGCAAGAATCGCAAGAATTGACGTATTGGATGACTTCTTTCCTAATCCCTGGCCAAGAAAAGGATTGCGTTATTAAAGATAGTGTCCGCGCAATTCCGGGGTGTCCCACCGTTGGCGTGTCATGGAAGAGCTGCAGTAACCGGATACAAAAGGCTGGGGGTACGTATATCCTATCTTGAAACCAAAGAATGCCATCTCTGTCTGTTAACGCGGCTCTTTCTGCCTGGCTTACCTTGTCATAAGCATTTTTGAAATATTCTAAAAGATCTGTCCTTGGCCGCTGGAAATGTAGATTGTATAAGTGGAAAGACGAGCTAGGGACAATGCCACCTACATCATTGGCAACCACCATCCGACGGACTATGGAATGATTTGGGATCAGGGGACCCTCTCCCGACAAATCTGGACCTCTACTGGGAGCGTCCGCCGGGTTTGTTTTGCCTGTAATATGATAAATGGAGAAATTGAATCCGTCCAAGAACGAAGCCCACCGGGCTTGTTTTGGAGTCAATTTTTTTGCGGTGACAAAGTGGCGGAGGTTTGAATTGTCCGAATAAACGCAAACTGGTTCCTTGGTGCCCATGAGCCAAGCCCTCCATTGCTCAAAAGCTTCAACGACGGCAAGTAATTCCAGATCAAAGATGGCCCACCCTTGTTCCCTGTCAGACAGCTTTTAAGAATAAAAACTTACCGTTTGTGGCATTCCTTCTTCATTGGGTTGACTCAGGACCGCCGCAACAGCATATCCTGAACTGTCCACGTGAATTATCCTCAGGAGATTGAAATCAAAATGACGCAGGAGTGGGGCTGAGGAAAAACACTTCTGCAGCGCTACAAAAGAGGCGCGCGGCCCCCTCTGTTGGATTGCTTCTATAGAAAACTTTCCTTTTTTGGTGAGCTCCGTCAGTGACCTCGCTATCCCCAAAAATTTTGGAATAAATTGCCTGTAAAAGTTGCAAAATCCCAAAAAACGGCGGAGTTGTTTTAAGCTAGAAGGGAGTGGCCAATCTAAGATGTTAGCTAAGTTTGCTTCATCCATTCTTAAACCTTTGCTAGAAATAACAAACCCCAAAAATTTTACGGAAGACTGGAAGAATTGACACTTTTGCAGGGACGCTTTCAGAGAATAATGTCGCAATTTGCCTAGGACGTTCTGAAGGTCTATAACATGTTGCTCACGGGTCTTGGAGAAAACAAGAATATCATCAATGTATACGAAGCAGCAAATATCCAAATACTCACGCAAGCAGTGTTGTATGAAACGCTGAAAAATGGCTGGTGCATTTGCCAAGCCAAAGGGCATGACCAAGTACTCAAATAGGCCCCAAGGGGTGCAAAATGCCGTTTTCCACTCGTGGCCCGGAGCTACACGCAATAAATTAAATGCTGCCTTGAGGTCTACTTTGGACAAATACTTACAACCCAACAGACTGTTTAAAAGGTTAGCAATAACCGGCAACGGATAAGAATCGCGCACCGTCATTGAATTAAGTAATTGGTAATCAACGCAAGGGCGGTCCGCTTTCCCCAGTGTCTTGACAAAGAAAATGGGAGCGCCTGCCGGAGAGGAGGATTCTCGAATAAAACCCTCATCACGTAACTCAAACACATACTGTCTAAGCTGCAAAGTTTCCTGCTTGCTCAGGTGATAAATACCCACAAAGGGAGGTTTGGAGCTGGGTTTAAGGTTGATCTCACAATTGTACCCCTCTCAATGGGGTGGTAGGCGACTCAAAGAGTTAGTCACAAACACATCACTGAATTGCATGATCTCTGGAGGAAGGTCCTGAACAGATATCTCTGATAGATTTAAAGACTTAGAGACAAGAAGAGATTTAGGAGATCCACCAACAAATGCACGGTTTTTAGAGAGCCAAGGAAACCCCAATATAATGTTGGCAGAAGCCAGATCGGTGACAAGGAGGAAGACAGGGGAAATTTGAGAAGGTTAGGATTTTACCGGGAGACGGATATGCCCGCGCCAGTATGTGTGAATATTACCAGATTTAGCCAGAGTGCCTTCGAAGCCGCGGAATTGAATGGGGTGAGTAAGTGAAGAAAGTTGAAGATGGTTCCTACGGGCAAAGCTGAAGTCAATAAAAGAAGCAGAGGCACCGGAATCAAACAGCACGGAAGCGTCGACAGATGGAGAGCCCGAACAGTCTAATGATACTTTTAAAATGGGTCGCAAGGAAGGGAAAGGAATTGAAAGAAAAGAATCAGAAGACATACACGATGCACTTGGTTCAATCTCCATCTCCTTGATGGCCTGCTGAAAACAATAATCCGCCAGACTTAGAGGGGGAATCTGATCCAGATTGACTTGTCCGGAGGGAGCGGGGGCCCGGATGAATTCAATCCAGATGAGTCCAGGGAAGTGAAAGTCAACGATCATGGTTGAAGAGTGTCCAAAGGGTTGTTGGAGCTGAAAGTTGTGTGAGAAGTGTTGATTTGCAAAACAGACTGATCGCCATGAGAAGACCATTGACAAAACAACTCTAATTTCTTCTTAATGTCAATGTGTTTATCATTGGGGAGAATACAACCTCAAACTTTCTTGTGGGCTTCATCAAAGTGCTGTCCGCAACATTGACATATGCCTCTCTGAACGCAGAGGGCCCAAAATTTTGGAAAAATAAAAGCAGAGTCCGAAGAAATGGCGTCAAGATCCATGGGGGCGACTCCGTCAGGTATACAAGCAGGGATTGGTGGGTGTGGAGGATTTGTACGTGGGGGAGGTGGGGGTCTATGATGAATGGAAGGAAGGGAGCCAGCATCAATGGAAGATATCTTGTCTTGGGCTTCGGCTGCCGAGATTGCTAGGGTTTGTTTTTTCCTTAAGCCTAGTAGCGCTTTTCCAGTCACTGCGCATGACCTTTATCTTCAAGACCTTGGGATTCAAAGCTTGCTCATAGATGTTGCAGCGTGATTCTTTGGTTAGGTTGACGGAATACGCTAAGGAATTGAAAAGAGCATTGAATTCTTCAATGGTTCAGTTGCCCTGTTTGAAAGAATAAAGTCACTTTTTGCTTCTTTGACATCATGTTTTTTATTGAATACTTCTTCTAAATGTGCAAGAAAGGATTTGGCCGATGATAAGGCTTTGAGGACGTATGGATCTTCTGTGGACGCTGATTCAGTTGGAAGGTCTTGAGATCGGGCGTTTTCAAATAAGAGCGCCATCCACCAATTGTATGAAGGTACGTTCTCGCCAAGATTACCATTGGGGTGTCAAAAGTGGCAAACAATCCAATTGATCTTAGATTTTTTGGAGGGAAAAAGGTGTCCTTTTTCTTGAAGTTTTTCGCGAATAAAGTACACGAATCTCTTAGTTTCCTTCGGATTACCCATGAATTGCGCGTATTGTAATTCGGATACTTCATGGGTGTTTCCGGAGGGCAAGCGGGCTAGTTCAATTAATTGGGAGGCGTTCTGCTGGATTGCTACGCGATTGTTTTTGACGGATTGAAGGATCCCATTGATGGAATGTTGAAGTCGACTGACTTCATTATTGAAATTGAGTTTTAATTGCACAAAATCGGAGTAGAGTGTTTTCATACTGTTGATGTCTTTGATATCATTCACTAAGTTATCGAAAGAAGTTTTGATCCAATTTAATTTATCAAAAAGAGAATCAAGATCAGTTTGCTGGTTGGAGTGATTGAGCCTGATCAACGAGAGTTGGTCAGAGAGTTGGGCAACCTGTCATTTGAGCGGAATTTGAGTATTGATAGGACCAATGAAAGTGGAATCGGAAAAGGGATCCATGGAAGCCGTGGTGATGCGGCCCAAAAAAAATGGTGGCAAAATAATTGTAAGGCTATAGGGGTTTTGGGTTTACACCCCGGGGAGACAGAAAACTACAGACTAGCTAAACAGAATTTCCGGACCTGTTATTTTAGGTCTATATCAAGGTTATTAATCAAGTTAACCTGAGGATTTTCAAGGTGAGGTTCAAAGTTTTAAAGCTTATATTTCAAAGGATGTAAACAGCAATAATACAAAGATTTTGCCACAAGGAGAAGGAGTCTCCTACTGGCTACAAGAGTGCTATTTATAACTTACAACTTGTTATGGAAACTTCCAGAAATGGCGCGCAACAACCTGGGAGTAAAGGTAAAGAAGATTGCAGAACAAGAAAAGAAAGAAAAAGAAATTTCTAGGCCGCTTCTCAGGCTGTCTTGTCCGCTTGCTTGACTATGACGGTCCTGAGAAACAAAATCCGGGTATGGTTCGGGGACTTGTTCATTACACCATACCTCACAGAAGCTCACAGACTCTGCCAAGGAAGGTTCAACAGGAGGGGATGAGCTGCGTAAATAAATAATTAAGTTTGGGGAGGACCCTGGAGAGCCCCAATGAAGCCGCCTTGTGTAGAACGTAGCAAAACCATTTTTTTTGCAAAATGTTCCTTGTGAAATCTGGCGGATACGTAGGAGATTCCTCAGTTTTTTTTTAAAATCATACTTGTGTAATTGGAATCTTTTTGACTATTATGGATTTAAGAGAATTATAGTTCCTTGTGTCACTGTAGCAGATTTAATATGTAAAATTCTGAAAACAGTGAAAAAGAGTGAAAATTATACAACTCTGTGTGAGCCTAGCTGGTGGCTGATGCCTGTTGATGCTATTGTACTTATGAAACTGGTCTGACAAGAATTGAGAGAGGCATGCAGGATAATGTTCCTTGTCTGAGACGTATCCAAAAGCCCAAGGAGATAAAAAAGTATTTCAAGGTCCTTGTGTACTGGGTAGTAATGAAGCCTTGTCGACCCAAAAAAACAATTCTCTCATGTATCCCAAACTCCATTTTCCCTAGATTTACACAAGGAGGTTTAGTAGGCACTCTCCGGGGTCCTGTTTGGGGGCGAGGAGGGGTGAGGACTCGCAAGGGTTCCACACTGTTCCACAGGGTTCCACTGCCTTAAATCTCAGAATGCCAAGGATATTCAACTAAGTACAACAATGGAGGACTTCCCTTTTCTTGGGATTTACAAATTTGACCTTTCTGGAGTCAAATTCCAAACCTCTTTTGGTGGTGCGAACTTAAATGTCAATGACTTTCACCACCAAATGAGGTTTGGAATCTGGAATGAGACTGTGCACATTTGGAATTCCAAGTGGGGGGAATTCCTCCAATGGAGGACTTCCCTTTGCTCTGGGAGTCCTCCCAGATCCAGATCTAAGAGGCATTTTTGCTCATCTTTGGGGAGCACCCGGGGTTTACCCATCCGTAAATCTACGCAAGGGTTTCAAAGGAATTCTCAAATTCCCATTTTCATGGATGATCCTGGCTCATCTTGTGAGCTTCCCGGTCAACGACTTGCAAAATTTGACAAGTGGGAATTTACTTGCGCATACTCTCGGCGGCGCCTAGCAGTGGTTTGTGAAAAACCAAGGCAAATTTGGAGCCAACAGATGCATTGTTTGCAACTAGCAATTCTTGATGTCTGAGGAGAAAAAGGCTGTTGATTGGGAGATGCAGTATATCCATTGTTGTATGGATGCATGGTCATTCTGGCTGCCTCGGAGGTAGGCACATGCGCTCAACAAGTGGATCACCATGGACATCTCCATGGGTTAGGCGTGTTTGAGGGTTTTGGATGGTGACTACCACGGATGCAAGAGCAATGGTGACTCCCTTTGTATCCCTGCTGGCCCTTTACAGCAGTCCACAAAAAAGAATGCCGGATGGTGCGCTGCCCATATTCCCCACTGCATCTGGCTGTGATTGATGATTGGGGAAAGAATGCCTTGGACATTATTGAGTGAACAATTTTGTTGGATCGCTTGAGGATTTGGAAGCGTTGACTTGACTGGCACTGTGATTGTATGACTACCGTTGGTTCTGTTGGGTTGGTGACTAGGCCTTTTCTAAGTCTAGGGAAAGAAGCGACGGAATGAAACATCTGGAATATTATGCAGATCTGTGTGCTCATCACTCAAATCTGGATCTGGGAGGACTCCCAGAGCGAAGGGAAGTCCTCCAATCAGTGACAACAAAAAATAAGAATCCAAAGTCTTGATTTTTGAATAAGAAGGTTGCCAACAAAGGTTTTAGGGTCCGGTGATTGGTTTGTCTATCGGGCTGAAAAGGGCTGAAAAGATCATAAAGAGCGGCCCCGTTCTGCTCGATGAGTGTCTTTCTCGTCAATAGACAACATACAAGTACCAAATCTCACCCCTAGCTTACCAAAGCCTCTCGAACGGAGGTCCGGGGGACCCGCCCGGAGGGCTCTTCGTAGGAGCGTTTCCATATTTTGTGGCTTTTAAGCTTCAAATTTGATTTGACAAGGAATAACAAGAGAACTAAACCCTATGGCATGTAAGCCGAGAGGAGAGGTGATTAGCCTGAGATCCAGGCATCACGAAGGTGTTATCCAGTCTTTCATTGACTTCCTGAGTCAGATTCACCGAGTCATCGTAGCAAGCAAGTTGTCCTCCATTGGTTTTTCACATTGCACGGTATGGGCTGCTAGCTTTATGCATTTTCAATAGGGATTGTCTGTAAAAGCAATATTTCCTGCATTATACAGCTTGTACAGTTGGGAAGGTGTTTGAGTATGCTATCCAAAGCAAATATTGATGGATATTGTACAGGATTGGCAGTTGCAAAGATGAAATGTTTGGCGAGATTGGCATTGAGAACCAAGGCAGTTCTGAAAGCAGGGTAAGTTGCAGAAGACAGGGAACGTCAAGACGAGTCTTTTGGTCCAAAAGGCAGCAGAAAGTGATGGTTGGAAGTGGGTTCAAAATTGAATGGCGCAAACTCACCACCAAAACCGCTCAGACGCTCACGCCCAAATCCAGACTTAACTCACAAGTCCCTCCTTCGGAGGTCGCCGCTTCGCGGCAAGGGGCACTTCGCGCCCGCCCAGGCCCTCCTGTTGCATGGAGGGACTTGTGTCAAGTTAGATCTCACCCGCAGCAAGGAACAAGAAAGCACCCCATTCAATCCCACACTTAGAAAGCAGAGCCGAGATGGCGTGCCGCTCTTTCATCATCTTCATAATCTCAGCAGCGCTTGCCATTCGCCCTTCTGTGGCCGTGGACCATCCTTCAACTGCAGATTGCATGTACCAGGGCAATTGTCCCGGCGCCACTGGTATGTCTGGTAATCTCAATGCCAATTTCATCCCAAACACTGATGTTATTGCGTTAACTTCTTATCACTCTCATCTCATGTAGGACCAATGCCCGGTGGTTGCTTCTAAAAGGTAATAGAAAGCAAGTTATTTCGCCTTTGCCCTCAGACTTGCCCAAGGTCATGAGATCCACTTATGCAATTCAATGGTTTGCCTTCATGAACATCTCAGGTATTCAGTAGCTTCGACATGAGCTCGCCACCGAGTCGCATCTTCCGACGATGGGAGCAGTTCTCGTCTTCTGTCACCATATCCTCACCCGGGGCTTGTGTATCTCCTTTGCGGTTCACCTTTTAAAACCCAAGGAGTGGTTTTTGTTGTGCTTTCTTTCGCATGTGTTGTGCCCTCTACCATCACAACCAGCCAGTTCACCCCTGCTATGCCCATTCTTCCGTCGATTTTCTGAGCTTCATGATATAGTTGTTCACGTCAAACTTGCCCTCGACCCGCCATTCACATTTGATCTACTCAAGCCATAGGAGAGCCAGACATTTAGCGTGAAAAGTCACAGTCAGCCGCGCGTCCTTTGGTGACTTCGTTTTGGCTTTGCGCGTGCGAAAGAAGTGATCAAAGAGGACTGTGTTGGTTCCTTCAAGCCGTATCTGTCCTACCTGCCGATAGTAAGGCGTGTAAACCTTTGGTTTACATGGTGTAAACCTGGAGCTTTAGGAGGCCAGCTAGTTTCAGACCACCAGACCTGCGTGCTCACCGCAAACTGTGGCCTGCCAGCTCTTCCATCTGTGGCCTGCCAGCTCTCCTACTGGCGGCAGGGTACGCCTCATACTTGTCGCCGAGGAGGGAGCAAGCTCGGAACTTCTGGAAGGCTGATAACGCCAAAGCCTTCAGCACAAGCAGGCTTCCTGCTGGGCGGCAGGTTCAACTTGTAAAATAACCTCCCGATGGAAAAGTAAGGTCTTGTTTCTCAGATACTAGTCGGCATACGACGTACAGGTCAAGTTTTTCAAGTCTTGTCCTGATCAGGAAACCTGCATGGAGGCGATGAAAACGCTGAGGAGAGTGCCCCATCTGTGGCACAGTACAAGCTTATCTGAAGCAGGTTTCCGGCTCGGCGTCAAGATGCAACTCGCGGGTTTTCGGCTGGGAATCGAGAGGTGATGAACAAGTTGAACTTGGACCTTACCACACAGAGAATTGGCCCCCGCAGAAACGGAGCAAGTCCAACCTTCCCTTGAACAGGAGAAACCTGCTCGGCCCGGTTATGTATGTATGTGAATGCAAGCTTTGACTGGCCCTAAAGCGACAAGTTTCCTGCTTGGTGACCAGTTCATATGTACTCTGCTGCCAAGAATTTCCTGCTCCAGTCCAGTTGCTGATTCATCAATCCCAAGCAAGCATGCTCGCTGCCGGCGGAGAGGGACTTATTTTACATATACGATAACACCGAGAAGGAAGGATTCCTCCCCCCCTTCCGCAGAGTCAAATGAGATTGGTCAGCGTCGGACTCCTTTCACTTGAAAGCTCCCTGCAAACTTGTGCGTCCCCTGTGAAAGCTGCTGATTACATAAGCGTGTGGAAACCACAAGTCGGTTGCGGCGAGCAGCAGTCAGCCAGAGCCAGCAACTCTACAAATAATAAATAAATAAATACTGTATATTTAGTGCTGCAAGCTTAGAAGTGAAACCACAACTAGTTCACTCCAGTCTCATAAATCAGGATGGCAGCCGTTGCCTCCTCAAGCCATCTCCATCTCCACCTCAACCATCTCATCATCAACAACGAACAGAAGCAGCAGCAGCCAGAACAGACAAACCCAGAGCTGAAACTGCAGCCCTCCCAGCTACTCGGCAAACTCTGGGAACAAGCTCTCCAGCAGCCAATCAAGTTCACCAAATCAGCAAACCCTCCCAACCTCACCCATTTCCCCTACCCACCCATCAACCACACCCATCCACCTCCAGTTCAGGCAGCGCGCCCCTCCAACCCACCTCCCTCGCAACCCTCTATTAACAATCCCACCCCATCATCATCCGCAGCAGAACATGCCAGCAAAAAGTCAACGACTTCACGACTTTCACAGTCACACTCTGTCGCCACACAAGTCGCAACCTCTTGGATCAGACCTCAGCCTATCGGCCCCGGATTCCACAACACGGGCAATACCTGCTTCCTCAATGCCACCCTTCAAGCTTTGGTTCACACCCCCGCACTGGCTATCGGCCTCATGGACAGAAACGAACACTCTCCCGAGTCATGTAAGCATTTTTTTTTTTTTTTTTTATATCATCATCACCACCTCGTCAAGAAACAGCTTACTCACATATCCTCTTTTCTTAAAGGTGGCTTGGCTCGCGATAAAAAGTTTTGCGCGCTGTGCCGGATGTATCGACTCGTCAACATGTGCTTTGACAAAGCTACCTACCCCGCGCATGCAATCGAACCTTCCCCTATCAATAGAGCCCTCTCGAGTCAGTCATCATTCTTCTTCCTGAGAATCAACGTCACTCGAATCTACTTGAAGTTGACTTTTCTGGATCCTACCGTAGAGTTTGCTCCTACTATGAGGGGCGGCCGACAAGAAGATGCCCACGAGTTCCTGAGATTGCTGGTTGAGGCCATGCAGAATGGCGCCTTGCAAGGTCGGGCGGAGTAAGTTGATCCTCTGACGACCCACGTATCGTAGTTGCTTGTTAAGCCTCTTATCACTCCCTCATCTTTCCAACACGCCTACTTATACACATCTTATAAATCTGTAGAAAAGCTAAGCAGAAGCAAAAGGAATCGACATTTGTTCATCGCATGTTTGGAGGTAAACTTAGATCAAGAGTCGTTTGCGAGCATTGTAACACACCAAGCGATACGTTTGATAACTTCCTGGATCTGAGGTATGTCCAAACTTGTCCGCTCCCCTCATGCAGATTGCCGTTCCCACTCAATGATGTCTCCTGTATCAAATCATAGCCTGGACATTTCCCAAGCCAACAGCGTCACATCGGCTCTGAAAGCTTACCATAAATTTGATCGTCTGCGAGGCGCGAACCAATACAAATGTGACACGTGAGTTGTTTTGATTCCTCAGCGGGTAGCGCAACTCTTTTTCAACAAGCTCTAACAAGATGACAACACACGCTAGATGTAAATGTTTACGCGATGCGAAGAAATCGATGTCTGTTTTCTCCGCTCCTCCGATCCTCACCTTGCATCTGAAACGCTTCAATTTTCGCGGGAGAAAGATCAACAAACGAGTGAACTTTGAAGATTCTCTGGACTTGAAGCCTGCTATGAGCAACGAATCCGACATCACGGGCTACAAGCTTTACGCGGTCGTTTGCCACCGTGGACAGTCTAACAAGAGCGGACATTACTATGCGCATGTCAAGGCGTCCAATGGGAAGTGGTACGTTGCGGATGATTCCACCATCGAATCGATCCCGGACTCGCGGGCCGTTTTGGCGAACGAACATGCCTACATCCTCTTTTATGCTCGCGACCGAGAGAGTTTGTTATCTGCTGCTATCCATGGCAATCGCCCATCAGCTGCGACAGCTGGCTTGGATGGTGGTGACCGCGGATCGCTGTTCAAGCGGAAGCCTTCCATCTCCAATGATAGCTACCCGCAGCGTTTTACTCCCAAGGGAGCCTCTGAACACTCCGACCAATCCTCCAGTCAAAACGAGAATGGCCACAAACGGGTCAAGACTGGATCCACTCATTGCAGTGAACCATCTCCGAAACGATTCATTGGTCCGCTCCTTCCTCCCCGCCCATTACCCAAGTCCGACGGAACAGACCCCCATGGCCCAACTGCTCCGGCAGACTCGACGAAGAAACCTAGCCCGAGCCCCGATCAAGATGGATCACAATCTGGAACCAAATCATCGCCCATCTCACCACCCATTCACAGCAATAGCCAACAGGATCAGCAGATGGAGGAGGATGAGGAAGGCGAGCAACCGATGAACCAGATGAAGAAGAAGAAGCGGAACCGCAAGCCCAAGTCCAAACACCGCCGACTAGTCAACATTGCCGGAACCCAAGTGGGCCAGGTTTCGAGCTTCCGACCGCGTCTCATCACCGGATGATGACGTTCATTTCTCATGCTCTCAGTATTGCAAGTTGCATCTATTTCATCAATACCCACATAGAAGTATTATCCTTCTCGGTCAGCTTGTGTATGTAGTTAAAAATGGATCTTAACTTTTCATTGCATTACCATATCGTCTGTCTGAATCCTCTCACAGGAGCCACGGGAGTGGCTCACATCCCTCATCATGTTCATCTGGTTTCATGCACTGCTTGTGTCAGAGTCTGGCGGGTGTGCATTTTGATGTTTGCATCGTAACTCAGTCTGTTCATTGTTCATTTATGCCCTGGCCCATCCGCCATCCAAACACGAAACAGAAACAGTACAAGAACTGGACTGAAGTATATATACGCTGATGGGGCCAGAAGTTGCCATTGCATTACAGAAGAATCACAACGTCGGTTGAGTTTTTGAGGACCTCCTAAAACCCTCTTTACTCTTTTTGATTTTTTGGACATTTGGCCGTTGTGCCTCTTCTTCCTACAAGTGTTTCACGTCAGTTTCATCTTGAGAGAATGTTTTTCCCAACTGCCGTACCCTTTTTTTTCGGGGGGGGGGGGGGGGGGGCTGTGTTTCCCCTCTTGAAAAGAGCAAGGGATTTTGCTTGGATACATCCAGCACTGGGCCAGCTATGGTGCATGTAATCATGCATATTCACAGAGAGAAGGAAAGAAAAAGGAAACAAAGAAAGAAAAATGTGACAGTTGATATTCAAGCATATTTACATGCTGTTTGAAAAGGTCATCAATCCAACAATGGCTTGAACCAGAGCCATTGCAGCAGCTCTTCAGATGCAGTCCTCTTCAGTTGCTTGAAGTAGACAAGATTTAGTTCATTCATAATTTAGCCAAGTCAATTGATTTTGCTTGATTGATCCTAATACTAATGGTCACCCCATTGTGGTCAGGCGTCCAGGAAGCATTAATAGCTTTCTAATCAAGTCTCCTGCGGATGATGCAGTTTTTTTTTCTCCTTTTTTTGACCATCGCCGTTCCCTATGTAGTCCTCATGAACCACCTCTCTTCAAACGTGAACTGGCAATCCTTGCTTATATATACTCCTACCTGCGGGAGGACATGCCAGGTACGATATACCTATCCTATCGGACAACCGCTCCATATCGCTTGCTGAAACGCACAAGTCATCCTTGAACGGTCACCTGTTCGATACCCCACGTCGTTACCAAGTGCCCACCATGCGCATCCCCATCATCTACCTGGGTCTGCTCTTGCCCCTTGTCTCGGCGGCGCTCCGACGTTCAAGGCGCCTGGCTCAGCTCGTCAACGCCCAGCCCTCAGAACCCCACGCGGACATGCCCCGCGTGTCGCAGCGGAGGGAGCTGTCAGGCTACACCCCGCCTGTGCCCAGCGTGTCCGGGGAGTCCTCAGCCCCCGACCCGCTGGTTGTACCCCACGTTGCAGAGGAAGAAGAAGGCCAGTCAAGCCCGAACCCATGGGCCTTATATTCCGACATGACTCACGGACCTGGCTGCAATCAGGATAAAGCCCTAGTGTCGGCCCACTTCGACGGCGAATGTATCAAGGACGGCTGCAAGGGTCGCGTTTCAAACCAATATTACCAGTCCAAGTGCCCCCTCTGTCAGGCATATCGTCCTGAACGCACCTATGCATACATTCAAACCTGTCTCGAGCACACCGGTCGATGGGGCCATCCCACTCCCTCAACCTAGGATTCCCTCTCTCTCCATGTAGCGAGTCGAGGGGACTCTGTTGCCTTCCCGTACTGGTTGTGCAACTGCTACACCAATCTTTTTTTATCGGAAGTTGTACCTCACACACCTGAAAGGTTGGCTTCATTGTGGCCGAGAGGGTGCAGGTATCAAGAAAAACCCCCACTCTACATTGGTTGTATTCGGTTTGAAGCCAAATCGATGAGAACAGTGGGTGGGTACCGTGCCCACTGCCAGGTGGAGGAGTGGGATGAGTGAAAACTACCAACGGCTTGCTGGGTGCTTGAACCATATTTATCAATCAAACTATGTACCAGCGGCAAAGGTTGAACCAGGAAAAACAGCAGTCTTCCGGCCCCTAGATCCAAGGTTACTCTTTGGGAAACTGACTGATTCCCTGGAAAAACCCAATTTATTAAAACACCTGTTGGCTGTTAGCTCTAGCTTGATAGTAGCAATTTCAGCAGTTATCCATGTCCATCACTTGACATTTGGCCTCAAAAGGTTGATCAAGTGAGAGAGTCTAACTAGAGTCCAAGGGGAGGCGCGATGTCCGGAGGAGGCGACTGAATTCAAAGAATCAGTCACATAACTCATCGTGTCCCGTCCTGGTACAGGGGGGTCTGGATCTGGCTGGATGACTGCCATCATGACCAGAGGCCATTTGTTAACAAAGCGTAGCCAAGGACAAAAAGGGAAGTGGCAGGAGGAGACTTCAAATCCTCGCAACCAACCGACGTACCCGTGTATAGTGCAGGCTCCGGAAGTGCTTTGTGTGTTCATCATGGCTGATGGCACGGTAGAACGATTGGATACCTTAACTCGAACTACGTCCAAAATGTAAATATACATCTTTTTGGATTACATGCTTCCTCCCTTCAAGGGTTCACCCTGGGCGGTTCTGAGTGGTTCTCTTGCCATGTGTATCCATCCACATCACCCCTTGCTAAGCAGCATGTAAGTTGAGGTATTCAGCTGCTGAGCGATTGATCCATAGTCGACCCGTCGCCGTCGCATGAGTATCTGATCGGCCTCGTATCCCTAAAGTTGATAGATGCAAACGGTCGTACGTATTTTTGTACCCAGCTTGTGTCTCCTTTATTCCTTGCTTTTGCCAACTAATCCGGCAATTTTCCTCGCAAGAATGATCATGTCACTGCACTACTTGCATGCAAAAGTTGAAAACCCAGGCGATTCAACCAAACTTATAGCTTCAATATCTTCAACAACCAGATAGCGATTCACGGCGCAGAACTGGTGTTGGCCCGCCGGACTCTTGGTGCCAATATTATTTCTGAGGTATGCTCACCGCACCTTCTCTGAAATTTTCCAGCTTATTCCCTCACCCATTTTTTTCCAAGTTCAGTGTGCGTCCGCAAGCAAGCTATTTCATCCAAGCAGCTTCAAATGATAAAAAAAGATACAGTCGAATGGCCCTTTGACCTTGTGCACAACTTCTGGGTTGCTTAAAGCTGGCCTGGCGCCATTCTAGTTCAAAGTCATCACCCCTTTCGCTCCTTGAGTGCAACCTGGCTGTCCTCCTCAACAAAGAGTATAATAAATATTACCGTACAACACAACATACAGCTTCGGCTAGTCGATTCAGGGCTATTCCCTACACGCTTCATATTGAAGCATTCTTACTAATACCGTTAACCTGGTACGACTGTATATGCCGAAATCTCAAGCCGAGATATCCATCACTACGGCCATCCTCCATTCGAGGTTTCTTTCTTTTATGACTCTCAAGTCAGTCTGAATTTTGAAAGGTTTATGAACCCAACTCACCCGGGTTTCCCACAAGAAAACCGCAAGCTTCCATCAACCGGCAAGAGTCAAGATCACACTATAGCTGAGTCAAGAGCATCGAGTTTAGTAAGCACCCGCAGTTTCAAGAAGCCATATCCTTGTCATCCAGTTCACGTCAACAAAACTGCGATTGTCCAAATAACATGTAAATCTGCCCCTTTTGATTATTAGACATCTCAAGATTGCATCTGAATCTTCTTCTTTTTTGATTACTTGAAGATTCCCCTCTAGCACCTCTTTACTCCCCATGATCATACCTCATCATACTCACCGAAATCCTACCCACCTCTGCAGCACTTGCCCACTCCCATCCGCATGTACCTTTGTGGACCTCTACATTGAAATCATATCGATGATATCCCAAGTTTCTTTAGTTTAACACTGTTTAACATATAAACACTTCTTCGATCATTCTTCTCAGGTATATTCTTGTAACCTTCAGCGGAGTCCTCACCGCAGCATTAATCCGCCAGAAGTAACCTCTCGTCGTTTTCTTTCATTACTGCTTGCTTCTCCTTCTTTTTTTCTCAATAAGCTGCCTGTTAAACCTCTAGGTAGATGCTCTGATTCCAACTTTAACTAAATCATGCGCATACAACCGTGATTATTCATAGCTTCTCTGGCCGGTACTTTTATCGAGATGATCGCCCAACTGACGAAGGTTTTCTTCCGTGCCCTTTTTCTCGCTCGTCGATTCATGTGGCAGATAAATGATGCCAATAAGATATTTTAAGTGTTTACTTGATTAATTAACTATTATAGTCTCCGTCCACTACAGCCTTCAAGCAGAATCACCCTCCGCTATTCCACAGGAAACCCCATTCTCGGTTCACCACCCAATTAACAGCGAAAGCGAAGTAAATTACATTGTGCCCTTCTAGGGTATTCTTTGGCCGCCTAATCGTGCCTGTTTGAGTCCTTTCCTGCAGCCGATTTGTACCATTTTCAGCTGTCTCCTTGATTTTCTTCCTCCCCTCATATCTTGCCAGCCAGCATCGCTTGGATCTCTTAAAACCCCAGTGGATTCTTTCAAGCGGCCTTGTTTGTTGAAGGGTTGAGCGCGTCCTTTCTGATACATAGTCATCATTCCTTCCACTTTCGATCCTCAGTAACACGGATCCTGGCAGTATCTGTCCCTCATCTCACGATCTTTATCCATCACTCATTTTACTTGAGCGCTTGCTTATAGAGCTCGCCAGCTCATTCCGAGCCGGTGCGTTTTTCTTCTCTTCTCTGTTTCCCTCTTCTCTTCTCGCTTCTTCTCTGCCTTCATACACACAGATCATTGAGTCCCTTGCGAGTCTTTTCATGCATGCCAGCAGCCCCTCTGGTTTTTTAAGCCTGGCTGCCCTCAATCCCCACCCTTGAGACTCACATCGCTAATCGCTGACAGAGACTTCGCTTGATCGATTTTTCAGTCTGCGAAAATTAATTTTTTATCAGTCCATCCACGTCCAGCGGATTCATCATCAATTCAACAGTCAACTTGAGATTCTGGCGTCAACAAAATGACTGATGCCATCCCGCTGTGTTATCTCCCTCCTTCCCTCGAATATCCCGCCCCGTACCACTCTCACCTCCCATCCACCGCTCTATCTGAGTTTGTAAACCGCGGCCAGACGCCTAACAGATGTAAGCACGCGGCATTTATAAAATCCTTGCGCGACTTCTCCCTTTTCCTGCGACCGGAACTGATCCAGCTCCCATTTCCCCTTGACGCCCCACAGCTGATGGCAGTAGTCACCTCTCGGTCAAAGAAGCTGAGGGCCTGAGTCCGGCACCTTTGGCAAATGGTTTATACACCACTGACGTCATTTCCAACTCTACCGATAGCAGTCCGGCCACCTCCATTACTTCCCCATCTCACCGGCCATTGGAATGCATAGCAGTCGCCCCTCTGCCAGTCTCATTAGGAGGCTCGTATGAGATCCCCTCCCATTTGGGCTCACCCGTTGCTCTCACAGATCCCGAGGGGCTAGTAGCTCGATTATCTTTCCCTTTACTCCATTCTTCACCTATTCAAGAGACTTTTGATCTGCCGTCGGAGCGGCCACTAGCGCATAACCGCCGTTCCCGCTGGCTAAGCACCAACCCTCGTCCATCGGCCCCCCAGGAGCTTGGACGCGAATTGCCGATACAGGAGTCCGTTGCGCCCATCATGCCGCGACTTAAGGGTCATCAATGTACCAACTCCACCACCAGTACAACCGGGAGCCGTTTAAAGCATGGAGATAATTCACTCTCAAGATTGAAGAGCACAGTGTTCGCATCTATGAACAAATCTGAACCAAACCTGATGAACTCTGGGAGTGAAAGACCCGCTTGTGATATCCCCCCCAAACCTCGCATTGTGGCCCCTCCCAAGACTCTTTTGCCGGAACCGCAGCTCAGCTCGTCCTCAGGCAAAGCTAGCCGGGGTGACATGATGCAGGAGGACATATCGGCACGGAATAACCACTCCGGATATCACCCATCGATTCGGTCCATCTTTCATCAAACATCTAAGCGCATATCTGAATTTACCTCCCGTCTTAGTGGTCCTAGTTTTCCCTTACAGGCTAGTCATGCCCCCCCTCCCCCTCTGCCTAATACCTTGCCGCCTGTTCTTAGCTCTCCGGAGATGGTTGATGGTCCACAGCACAGCAGTATTCATCCCACACCGCAAGTCGCACCGCAGGTCGCTTTGCTGCCACTACAGCGGACATCGCATCATCAAGAAGAACTACCTGTCATCTCACAACCCGCTCCGTCTGAAGACGATCATCAACCCTCAAGCAAAGTCAAGCGAAGCAATGCCCGTGTCCACTCACCAAACTTCTACCAATCTCTCAAGTCAAGATGGAAACCGGACTCACTGCCTACTGAAGAGCCTTTATCTGATATCCCTGCAATTCCGTTATTCAGAGATCCCTCAAAGAGGCATTCCAACTTTCAGAAATTAATCCTTGAGCAGGAAAACCAACTTCGCTCTGCAACCAATCCCGCTCCTCTTGCCGATGGTCAAATGGCTGAAACCCTAGGGGGATTTCTATTTCCCAAGTTGGCCCCCTCTAGAGGGCCGACGGAACGTGTCGAAGACTGTTCAGAAGGAAAAGATGCTGGCGCCATTGGTGATTGCCATCGCATAGGCCAGCCTAGTTCCCAACCTAACCTCACCGCCTCAGCATCTGTATTGGTTGTTGCTTCTACGTTGAACCGTCAATCCAATCTCGCAGATCCCTCCCTCAATCCCCCAGAAGACAAATCGTGTAAATCCAATTTCACGGCGTCGCCTATGCGCGTGGATTTTTCGGCCCCTACCGCAAAACTCCCGGCATGTCAGTAGTCTCACATTTGCTCAACTGATTCCGCTTTGCAAGTGCAATTGACGCACATTCTTCTTTGATTTATAGTGCCAGCCGTACTTACTGAACCCGAGCAGATTCTAGTAGGATGTGACGGTATAGAGTCACCATCTGCCAAGAATCAGTACCCCCACCTTCAGGAGTGTGCTACACAGCCAAGCGTAAATGAACCCGCGATTTCTTCTTCCATTCCGGAGACAGAGTCTAGTCTCATCAGCCAGACGTTTCGGCTTTCTACGGAGGTTCCATCACGTCAGTTGCAGTTTAATGCATGACTTTGCTGTTGCTGATATTTGCTTACTTTCCAATGTCTCAAATAGGCTCCAAAGCTGTTGGTCACATTCAAGCGCCAGCTTCCGATTTCAGCGAGTCGGATCATATTGCTATCGCAGAAGGTTTACATCACAAACGCCACCTCACCTTTGCCGCTCGCCGGTCATCTATCAGTATGGTCCTCAAGCGACCCGAATCTCTCAACGCTTCAACTCCAGTACTGTTTCAGGGGATCTGGGAGAGAGAGCTGGAGGAGAATGAACGCAAATGGAAGCGACTCGCACGTATGAGCGGCAGCCAGTCATCCTCTCATTATTCAATCGAGTCTTGCCCCGAAAAAGAAGTTTCATTTCAGAGATACAGCGTCCGATCGTCTGTTGTCACGGGGTGTCCCACGCGGCATTCGTCTAGCATCACAGCCGAACATGTGACAACGAAGTTGGGCCAAAACTTAAGTCAGCATGGAGCGGACAACCACCCTAAAAGCCAAACCCAAAGTGACACGTTGGATCAAGTATGGGACTCCTTCAAGTGCGATGCGGAGCTAAGTCTCAGTGATATTACCTGCGATGATAATCTCGGCTCTTCCGGCGAAACCTCCCAACCCGACCTTCCAGACCTTCATCAAATTACTTTTGACACTGATTTTGATCGTGTCCTTGCTTTTCAAAATTCGGAAACCCCTGAACCGGGAAGTAAAAGTGCCAAGCCTATTGGCTTAGGCTTATTCCATTCATGTGAGCCATCGGTCGGAAGTACCTCTCTCGCCCAGGAGGAGTACTCGCCTATCACCAATGTCAAATTGAAAAAGCTTTCCTTATTGGCGAACCGGACTTCCTTAGGCTCCTCAGGAGGATCGCGAGACAGAAGAAGACGTCCTGAACGCATACTCACCCCCAATCTGACTGCCGCAAATCACGTTGAGGAGAATGCGGGCTCGCTGGATTTGGCGCTTCTGGACGCTTTTCCTGCACCCCCTCGCAGCCATTGTTCGAGCCAATCTCCTTCGCCGTCACACTCATTGCTCAAATCGACTGACCCACAAAGGATAAGTCAAACAGATTCTACCAATGCACCTGCCTCCCAAGGATCTCAGGTTGCGCATGACCGGCCTTGCATTGAACATGGTGACGCCAGCTCGCAATCCCGTTGCCAACCTGCCACGCGGAACTCGGCAAAAGGTCTCATATCATTCACACTCACCTCATTCTCTAATCGGCCACGTGCGCAAACCTCTGCGCGAACACCCGTGCCACCTCCATTGAATCTTAGGGCCACTCCTTCACATAATCCGACTCACCGGCGCCGGACGATGACATCTCACTTGGATAACCGAGGCAAAAGTGGGCCCGAGACAGCGCCACCCATGCCGTCCTTGCTTGTTCCCAATACTGCCCCCCTCGCTTCAACCACTCCTTTGTCTGATGATCATGACGGAATCGCTGTCAACGCTGCAGCCCTGGATACTTCTCGTCCGAGCCTTCCAAACGAGACGAAGATATCCAGAGGATTCACTGGCGGAATGACCCCCAAACGCCCTAGTCTACTAATTCGACCCAGTCTTCGCTCACCACATCGGATCGGAGTTCGAATGGGTCAATTCCGCACGGGAGAAGCAAGCCTATCTCCGAAGTTAAACTCCCCCTTTTCTCCAGGCATTTCCTCTCCTCCGACCCAATCTTGTCTCCACGTGATCCAACCGCCTTTGAGCAGCCTACATCATGTCATCGAGCAGACTGGTTGCCTTTCCTCACCACACGCCTCTTTTGGTTCGTCCACAGGAACTGCGTCCTCGAGCTCGACAGTCCCCTCTCCCGCCACGCCGACCTCTCTACGCATGACTTACAATAGTCGTATACCTTCCGTACCAATGTACAACGCCTCTGGGTTTTCTTCAGGCTTGAAATCACCCATCAAATCGACTCATTCAGATAACCTGAGATATGTGATGATTAATCAGACCCCCAAATATTCTGGTGGCGCGCGTGCCACCCCAGACACAATCAAAGCCAGCCGCATCTACAAGCCCGAGATGCTCGACTCCACCCCTTTGTCCGAATCCTCCGAACAAGTCAGTTATGGTATGGCCTTATGAAATTCTCCGAGTCTCGCTTTCGGCCTATTATTCTCTGTCCTGTTGTAGCTCTTAGCAGTCAAAATCTTACCTAGTAGACAATTTCACAGATCTTGTTCATCCGTGTATCTATACAATAAAGTTATCAATTGCACTCGACCCTTGGAAAGTCGCATCCATTTTATCTACATAATTTTTTGTTGACCAAGTTTCTAATAAATTGAGTTTTGTGCAATGAGAAGCGTTATTTGTATTTGTGTTGTGATTTTAGAAATTAACAGACCTGAGAGTTTTCTTCTTCTTCTTTTCTTTGCTTGTCTCATCTCATTTTTGAAAGCCTGATTGAATAAATTTACACAGCTGAAGAATTGTGTTGATCTATTAAAATAATCATCAACATACATGACATTCCTTGGAAAGCTTCATGCTGTTCAGCATTTTGAATTGCTCATCTCCAATTCAGTAACTCCGCCGGCCTTGATCTTCCATAGGCTCACTGCACTCCCTTGCCTTCACACGGAAATGGGGGTTGCCTTCACACAGAAATGGGGGACTGGTTATTGTGATGTGAGTCTGCATTGGACTTGAAGCGCCATGGAATAGATTGCCATGATTCATAATAAATCCTGCTTGTTCTGATTTCTGATTCAAGGTTTTAGTTTGACTATTCAAGCTCATCATTTGGATGAAATGGTGAGCAAAGGGTGCCTACTTGCTAAGCTAAGAACTTATTATTTGTAAATATGTAAATTTAATGGAATATTTGTCAAATTTGTTTGGGTGCCTGCTCTATTCAGAGGTTTTCATTCTTGTGAATATTTGAGGATGGCTATATCCATGGTAACTTTGAGGAAATATATGTATCATTATCAGGCAATCAAAAAATCTATTCATCAAGTGGTTAATGATGCACCCAGTTTGAAGTGGAAGGACTCCCTGATGGCCCCAGAAAGGGTCCATTTTTGTAATGGTCAACTGGTGTCATAGAAAGTCTGGAATTTCAATAAGTGTTCCTTATAAATGACACCTGAATTTGAAACCAATTGGCCTTTCAAAGGTTCAGGAGGTCCTCTTTTCAATCTCATGAAAGAGGCAATTCACTCATCCACAATTTGTTGTGATCACATTAACAACAAGGGATCAGTTTTTGGGTTGAGGACAATGGGGCCATAAAGGCTCAGTTTATATAATATAACAATTCACATACTTTATCTTTGACAAGGATAGATCTTATTATTAACTCAAGTAAAAAGGTACCTGCAAGGAAGTTCAGTACATTTTGGATGAAATGATTTATCTATGGTTCATGTACAGCACCTAGACAAAACATCTTGTCAGATGAGCTTTTTATTGCGTGATTCCGGTGAAGTGCCTTAGAGGGATTTCACTCCCCCCTCCCAAAAAAAAAACACACCTGCAATGAAAATTTTTATCTAGGCATTGTACATATACTTCTTCTATTTCAGTATAACTCCTGAAATAATATAATATTGAAGGATATCTGGTTTTTCTGTGATGAACCATGTTGAATTTGCTTATAACATCAAGAAAGTCAAACAATCAGTCAACAGCTGGCTTGGGAACTCAAAGGTTAGAAGTTAAAAATCAAGACTTAGATACCCTTGCTTTCATTTCATCAAATAATACACATTCATTTCTTGATCTTGAGGTTAGGGGAGTCAAGCAATGAATTGGTTTTGCCACCTCATCATGACTCTTCATGAGGTATGGTACATAGATCAAGTGTGTTTGGGCACATGTCTAAATCCTGCTTGGCACAGCACCCCCTCAGCCAAGCAGGCTCAAATTGCCCCAACACACTTGATCTATCATATAATAATCACTTTTCAATGTGGATATCCAAGTCTCAAGCAAGATAATTGCACTTTACAAATTGAATTTTCCCAAATGGGATCAGCATTTCATGTTTCTTTTCTTGTGTCAATCATGTTTTACTAATCAAATGTCAAGTGCCAATCGTGTGTAATCAGGCCTTAGATTTATACAAAGCGAGTGTCAAAATAAGAAGAAAACAAAAGACTCAGAGAAAACAAACAAAATGCAAATTTACAAGTGGCTTAACAGGCAATGATCAGGGAGTGAGTGGGCTACTTGGAGGAGGAGGGATCAGGGACATTCTCTTGGGAGGCTGAAGCACGTGGAGCTATATCAGAGCCAGGACGAGGTTGGTTTACCGTGGGCAACGCAGATGGCGCTGGGTACTGACGACGTGGGCCTGGTGGGAAGAATGCAGGCGGCGCTGGGTACTGATGAAATTGGCGTCCCGGGAAGGACGCAGATGACGTCGAAATGATTTCGTGGCGCATTTGGAGGAAATGGATCTTGTTCTTGAGTGTCATAATCTCAAGTTGTTGGTCGAAGTTCTTGTCCTGCGCCCGACTCTGCTCTCCAAGACGAAGTTCATGATTTTCTTGACGAAGGGTTCGATTTTCTTCTCGCAACTTCTCAGCCGTGCTTTCGGCATCTTAAAGTTGTGTGAAGTAGAAGAGGCTCAGACTATTCTCTCTCTCACGTTACTCGAGTCTCTCCGGGTCAAAGTAAGATGTAAAGGCCTCCTCCAGGGATACGGCGGATTGCTTCTTGGCTCGAGATCGATTCGCCAACGCGGTATTTCTGGGACTTTGATTCGATAAGCGAGAAGTTTCGCGAGCAGGTAACAGGTTCCTGTGGGGACCAGTACCTGATTGTTGTTTGCGGTGTGGGGTTAAGCTCGGAGTGAATGGAGCGGACGACACGGATGGCTGGTTATAGGATGAAGGAATAGCAAGGCCGCTCTGAGCAAAGTATGTTCTTAATGATTCAGAAGCAGCAGGGTGTCCTAAGCATGCCAAAGCGACTACACAAGCGATCGCATCGTCGTCTTCCTCCTCCTCCTCGCGGCGGCGACGCTCCATGTCGTAGCTTAGGAAGGAGGAGTCCATGGACATGTCTAGTGGGTGATAAGGTCAGTGCGCTTTCAACGACATTCATGGAACAATACAGCACCTACTTGATGGTCATGATTACTTTTTCGTCGATACGACTTGATAGAACGGTTTGAGGAATTTTTACAGCAACAGAATCAATTGAAGGCGATCCAGTGTGAGGCGATTGTGGAACTGAGCGACGAGGATGAATGATATGGAAGAACACAAGATAGCTCGTGGAGTGTTGTCTGCGCATGGGCCGAGATTTTATGTCCACGCCATTCCAGATATGGAGTTGGCACACCCACAACAGCGACGGGCGTGGAGAAGATGGATCTGCGGTTGGCTAATTATTACACTCTGCAGGGGCTGCTGATCTGACCGACGCTAATTCTCGCAGCGGAGCAAGGTGGTACATATTTAAATATGTATTTAATACGAAGAAGCGAAATTGTATCCATCAACTTTTTTTCGCAAAATTCCAGGCGGACTTCTTTTGCAGAAGGCTGGGTTCCTGACCAGTTTGGGGGAATATGATAGGTTGGCGCTTCCCAGAAACATTCTTGGAGTTGAGACGATGTATGTATGGCCATGGAACGAATATTTTCATGAAGCTCGTCGCGAGTGTTAGCAGACTTCAATATATGTATGTAGCGACCATCGGTTTCTGGCAACTGTTTTCTCGAGACTCCTATTAATATTTGATCGAGCTTCCCAGGTCCCTCGGTGACTCATGTGAGCTTAAATATTGGGTAATGTATGACAGCCGGCCGCAAACTGGGACTGGACTTCCCGTCGCAGCAGTCTATTAAGTGAAGGCCTCGGCATGCTTCAAGTCGCACTCAGATTCTCCCATTCAGTAGGCTTAACTCTGGCAACGAATTCCAACGAGCCCAGTTCAGCTTCGTCATTGCCGTCATTTGTCCGCTTTTCATCTCTCACTCCAATCGTCTTCTCCAAAGCGTGGGTCACCATCCTCACCGTTTCCGCCATCCTGCCAGCGAGTCTTCTTGCTGCTGCATTTTCACCTTAAGAAAAAGTGGCCAAAACCCAATGGCTCACGCTGCGCCAAACCATCAACCACGTCCAAGCAGAGACTCGACTAGCAAAACTCGTCCGACTAAGTATTCCTCAACAATCAGAAGTATGTCCGAGTCGAACCTCTGGTTGGTTGCATTCAGTTTGGCTGTCATCGCCATCTTATTTTCTCAAGAGATCTCGGATTATATTTATGCAAACGACGAAAACTATCTCCTCAAACAATACTCATCACAACGTACGCCCAACGTATCGGCCTGGAAAGTCGTTCCCATGTCCGCTAGAGGAGGTGGCTATGGGGTCATAGCAACTAGGCAGATTCTTCCTGGTCAGCACACACATCAACTTCGTTATCTCAATTGGCACATCTCTTCTGTTAAACTCACACCTACCCTGGCGCTGGTTTAATTTCGTCAACAGGAGAATTAATCATGAAAGAATTCCCTTTGGTCAAGATCAAAATTGCTCCATCTACCGTCGACATTGCTAATCGGAAAGTAGAACGAGCCATTCAAGAGCTCAGCGGAGAGGATCGTAATCGTTTCTTAGGACTGTCGAACGCTTGGCAGAACCAAGGTGACAATCAAATCCAGCTGAGCAAGTATTCAGGAATCTTTCAAGTCGAGTCTTTTTTTTTTTTTTTTTTTTTTTTTTTTTTTTTTGTAGATATAACTTAACGTATGAGAATAGCTCGAACGTTTTTTCCTTCAAAACATAAACTTACTCTTCTTTGCCGCACGCAAATTTTTATTCAATTCAGACAAACGGAATGAGCTCAGGCCGCGGATACATGTCCATCTTTCCCTCGATCTCTCGTCTCAACCATGCATGCACAGGGGCCGTCAACGCGGTCTATCACTGGCGAGAGAACGAAGGAAGGGAGGTGGTACATGTAACCAAAGAAATCAAACCCGGAGAAGAAATCTTTTTGACTTACTTTGACTCCAAACTACCACGGAATGATAGACAGTTAGGCCCATTTCTATCTTTCTTAACTCAATCAAGTTGCTCGACAACGTGACTACTTTCGAGGGCATGGGTAAACTAAAGTGTTTTTTTTTTTTGCTTTCCTTCCCATCAGATCATTTTTGCGCCAAGCATATGGATTCAATTGTACATGCGCAGTATGCTCCCTCGATTCACACCGAGTCCAAGAATCCGATTTTCGTATCACTCGGATTAACTCTTTAAAAGCAACACTAAGTGCATGGAGCCCTGGTTCTATTGGAGGGGCGGAAGCTGTTCAGCTGATTGAAGATGCAATTGACTTGATGACTGAGGAAGGCATGACATACGAGTAAATCTGCTCGCCAACACTTTTATATCTCATCCCAATATTGACATATTGTTTCGCCTTTCCCTCTGCACTTAGGCTTGGTCAACTATATGCTGATGCCGCTCATATTGCGTCGGCGCATTCAGAGTTGAGTAAAATCTTTTCTACTCTACTAAATTTGGCCCTAATGAAATCATACACGCGCTGAAAGCAATTCGGGAACTAGTTTCCATAACACTCGCAAATATGCGTCACTAGCAGCAAAGCACTTTAGCATCGAATTAGGACCAGACAGTGTTGAAGTAGCTGTCGCCAATCGAATCACTAAGAATCCAACTTCTTCCAACGTGTGGGCGACTCGCCTCCAAGAAACTGTTCGCAAATAAGCCTAGTGACGAAATGCAAGTCCCTTCACAAGGATGGGAACGGCCTTATTGCACCCTGTGTTGGTTTTGTTCCAATCAAGAAAAATTAAGACATCATACCCTTTCCATTCTACCCTTTCTGGGATCTGCCTTTATTTATTTCCTAACGATAGAAGAGCATAGACAGTAAGTATGTTTACTTACATGTCTGGAACACTGTTATATTTTGTACTATTTCTTTGTATTATACTGTTCATGGTCACCAAACTTGGAATTGTACAACATTAGACATCTTTCCTCCACTGGATGTTGGTTAAAGTGCGATGAAGGAAGATAACTCGTGGTACCTTTCTGATTCAGGCGCCTGCACAAACACGGCTCCTAAAATGCCCGCACTTAACATTGTCATCTCTTGACCAACCGGCCGGCGACTATCCACAATTGACATGCTGTTGGCGCTTTTTCTTTCCAAAGGGCCTTGAATACACTCATATACAACTTCTTTCCTGTCATTCTTACTCATATTGTAGACGGATGGATTGTTGTCCATCCTCCGGCACGGCAACAATGTTTCATCCCCCGCGCCAAGTCAATTAGGACAAGCTGGAGTGGAAATGGGCATCGCCATGCATCCTTCGTGAAATGCGTAGAGATCCATTCGGGAAGGAAACCGGGCCGCTGCGTCACTACCGACTTTCGGCCACTGAAACCTAATCATGTCGGGCCCAGTGTAAAAAATTTTAAACCAAGGCGGTTATGGGATTTGGTTCAAACCAGTCCATCTGGCAATCTGCTATGTCCAGGAATTTACTTGATGGATCATTGATGATGGTGCAAGTTGAAAACAACGTAAGCTAGCTTGACTGGTCGCAACCATTGACGACGAGGCAGAAAAGCTGCTGGCCCGGATTGATGTTCCTGGTCGGTTGTTGAGAAATCGGATTTCACTGATCTCATCAGTCCATCACGATTTCTTGCACCATCAAAGCTCCGACCCTAGTCCATCGGGTTTAGTATAAAGTAGGCCTTGAGGATTCACAATGTGTCTCCCTCCATCCTTCTTTCCCAACTAATTCCTGTCTCACAACACATACGGATCTACTGATACCCATTTATCATCCTCATCGCTACATCAAAGCTTCAACTCTCTTTGACTTGTCAGCTCAGCTAATAAAAGGCACACCATAAACTTCCCTCTAAAGATTCGTGACATACCAACACGGCCAACATGCAATTCACCCTTGTATCACTTTCACTTCTCGCTGCCCTGATCAGTACTCCGGCGGTCACAGCTGTTCCTACTTTTGGACTAAGGCATGGAGGCGTAAGTCAAGAGGAAAGAGAATCCACTCATCATTTACATGATTTCATATCCAAGCACAACCGCTCAACCACCTCAAACTTATTATTTTCAACAGGGCTACGGTGGATATGGCCAAGGATATGGCGGAGGGTACGGAGGTGGATATGGCGGGGGATACGGAGGCGGGTACGGGGGTGGATATGGCCAAGGCTACGGTGGAGGATATGGTGGAGGGTACGGTGGAGGATATGGTAGAGGGTACGGTGGAGGGTACGGTGGAGGGTACGGTGGAGGGTACGGTGGAGGGTACGGTGGAGGGTACGGTGGAGGGTACGGTGGAGGCGGCGGAGGCATTGGCTTGGGCGTAAGTTGCTTGAAGCTCACTCATCCTTGTGGAACTGTTGCTCACTTATTCCCCTGGCACTTTGTGGAACCTCAGCTCGGCCTTGGCTTAGGAATTGGCATCTAAAAGAAAGATATATCCCAATTAGCAGTTACTTGGGCATCAATAAAGTGAGCACATGTCAACGCCTCATATTTACCTGAGACCCAACTTGCATCTTGATGCTGACCATTTCCCTGCTCAAAGACACCTGGACACAGCACATAATGACGATATTTAGTGGCATGGTCTGTCACTAGCCTTTTCGGGGTTTCGCTGGTCGCGCACTTTCCTATTCCGCCCTCTCCTTCTGACGTTGTTTTAATTGTTGTACAAAATTCCCTAGAGCTTTTTCACTTCTTCTTGGTCTATCAGGGGGATTCTTGTTTGAATCAATAATTAATTAGAGAAAAACTTCCACATCCATTAACATCAAAACCAAGTACTGGAGTGCTAGATGCCAAAATGTCAATCCCACACTGTTAAAAATGGTCCGCAAGGTAGATAATGACCCAAATAAGCATTGTATGCATTGCAACATGCATAAACGACTTTCCAAATTTATCACACTCAGGTATTAAAGGTGGGTCTACTAGTTTTGGTGGAGTCCAAAATCATCCATACCCCCCACAAAAACTTTGTGGATCTGTGGCTCTCATTACAATTACTTCCGGGTTGCCCTCCCCAAAAGTTTATATTGAATTCTACCACATAGGTCCCACCAAGTCAGGCAGACAAATTCCTTTTCATACAAGCAACTGAAAAAAAGTTGGCTTACCAGTGTGATGAAGGGCAAGCCAGTTAAATAAAATTTCTGGGAAAAGGACCTTGAAGTGAACTATTTTGGTGAAGTAGCAAAATAAGAGTAATTTGAATTCAACTTATTGGTCAATGTGATTTTTTGAAAAGGCCTCCTTCAATTCAAAGACTTTGTAAAGGTTTTCAATAAGAGAGCGCTGAGCGCCATCAATTGCTTCAGCTCAAAAAATTGAATTGATCTTCCAATGTCTAAGGTCATCTTCAATGAGAATTCTACAAAAAATTTCACAGGACAAATATAAGTTCTGCAAGCCATATTTTCCTGTTCAAACTCTTTGCCTTCCTGTTGTACCACATGTTTAAGTCTCATCAAGATTGATGTGGACACAGGTAAGATGATTTTGGAATTTCTAAATAAATTTCAACTGCAAAATGTTTTGTTATAACAAACGAAGATGCAGCTTACTCATAAGATGGACCAGATCAGGACCAAGAGGTAGTGGGTGATTCTTACAAGAAAGGTTCAGAGATGATTGACTCAAATTTGATGCACTTTCATTTCCAGAGGGAATTACTTCATGAATTTAACCTCAACTTTTGTTCCACATCTGATCAGGTCCACCCAAACTTGATCAGATGTCACGCAAATGTGATTACGCCCGGCAATTTCGGAAACAACGGAGTACATAGGACGAAGCGAACCCACTCGGCATCGCAGATAAGTAAGTGCTCCACTTCCATGACTGAGCTCGATCCAGAAGCGTCGCCACAAACATGCTTTAAACCTCTTGACTTTCAGCTAACTATTATCATTCCGGTTGGGCTACTTTTGGTGAGAGCATGAGGTTATTCATAAGTATATGAGTTAAAGTGAAGTGTATTCACGTGGTGGAAGGATTCCTGCGGTTGTGTGCACAAGATTCAGGAACGTGGTCGAAAACTTATCCATGACCATCGCGTCGGAGTTGATGATCCCCCCCAGGCGCACCCTAGTAGGACCCTAGTCTTTTTTGTACGTACACAGCCTATTAGGGAAGACTTGAACGCTTTCAGCAGGTTTCCAGTGCCTGGTGAGCTGTACGAACCACGTTCCGCCTTCCTGATCTTGAATACAAAGACTTAAGCTTATTGTTTTTGTGAGTGACTTTCGATCTGCTGCTATCTGCTGACTTGCCAGTGCTTTCGGTGCATGATATAATTTCCATCGGCGGCGGTGCTCGGTGCGGCTGAGCTTATGCTTCCATGGACCCGTTGGAGCGTACGTATGAGCGGAATGCGAACAACAGGTTTGAGCGAAAAAGATTTCACACCAGCGAAGACACGTTCTGCGTTTTCTGAGATCTCGAGTCTCATCCATCCACACACGGGGCCATGACATGACGAGGTACAATATAAAAGGTCCCTGCGTGTACATACACCCATCCCTTTAGAGGAATACAGTGTTTGGTGATTGTCACACATTAATCGACTTCAATTATTTATTTATTATCGCCAGCGTTCCTCATCATTGGCGCGCTCTAGTCTACTTGGACTCATAAAGAAACCGTCGTCCTTTCCATCCCATCGGAGCGCCTTTCGCCCCACCTTACCCCTCATCTACCCAATTCTTACTACCAATCGTCCAATCCATCAATTATATATTATATCATCCCCCATGTCTGCTAACCAGGACCTATCTCACCAACCCTTAGAGGGCAGTCTTCATTCCGTCCCTACCACTCAGGACCAATCCGATGGAATTCCTTCCGTCATCAAGTCTAACTCCTTACCCCTTTGCTGGGGTCATCGAGGGGTCAGTGGCTTGCGTCATGAATGATAATAGCACCTAGTCTAAAGATCCTTATCAGACTTCTAATTTTTCTTCTTCCTTTTTGCATCTTTTTCATCAATCTTTGTTTATCTCTCCTTTAACAGGCTTCTGCCACATTTCCCGAAAACACTTTATGTTCCTTTGAGGCTGCAATCAAGGACGGTGCCGAAGGCATTGAAAGCGGTATGTGACCAATACCCAATTACACCGTCATTCTCTTTCTCTAGTCTGACGACTGACTGATCGTCTTGTTTCCTGTTCATGATACCTATAGATGTCCATGTTTCCGCTGATCATGTCGTGTTGATGTTCCATGAGTGAGAGATCTGCTTGAATGCTCATCTTTCGATCAAACCTCATATCTCCGTGTTATTTAGCCCATCTCTCGAGCGCACAACCGATGGTAAAGGCGAAATCGCCAATTTGCCTTATGTCGGCGGCATCGATGCAATTCGCACCCTCAAAGCACCTCATCAAAAAATACCCACATTCGATGAGACTATGGATTTGTTGATGTTGGAAGAAAACCAACACGTCGTCTTCAATATTGATTGCAAGGTTTGAACTTACTACAGCCTGCCAGCAATCGTTAAACTCAACTGACACGGCTTTGGCATTCTGATTCGAAACTTGTAGCCAAATAATGATCCCGAAAGACTGTTCACTCTTATCAAGGCTTCAATTGAGCGTTTTCCCGAGCATGCTCGTCTGCTGAGTCCTCGCTTGGTACTTGGATTATGGCACCCTAAATTCCTTGAGCCTTCTGCTCGTCTTTTACCTGACCTCAGAAAGGCGTACATCGGTAATTCCCCCTCTACAGCCAAGAAATACTTTTGGGACGTATGCGATGGGTTCAGTATGAAGTTTTCCTGCCTCGTCGGTTGGGAAGGTTTGTCTTTCCGGGAAGATTGCAAGCGAGAGGGGAAAAGTCTTCTTGTATGGACTGTCAACGATCGCCAGGAAATGATCGAAGCTTGCAAGTGGGGCGTCGATGCGATTCTCACAGACAAGACCGCGGATTACCTCGCCCTTCGTCAACAAATGAAAGGTGACGCCATTCCTTATCCTTTTAGAAATCAGTAACATTTGGCTCATGATTTTTACTCATCTACACCAGATGACTGGAGCGCCGTCACTGCCGAGACTTCTGCCCTTTTCCCGTACTCCTCGATACATTACAACGGGATGATTTCGTGGTTGTGGGGAAAATTAGACTCCTATTCTCTCGTAAGTCGTCGCGCCCATCTCCAAGTTGCATCTAGCAGCGCGCTAATCTTGAATCATTCACCCAACAGTCTCGTTCATGGGGCCCGTTTCATCCGATGACTACTTAATAACCATTTCTATCCATCATCATTTTCTTGCTCAGTTAAAAAAAGTCTTTTGCGCTCCTCCTGTGACAATTTGTCCTGCTTAACTTTCTCATAAATACTTGTAATTGTATTCATTTCATTGTTTGTCGATTCACCATCCCCTTCAGACACCTATTGTCCCCAGCTTGCTTCCTGACCCAGTTTCAATTAGTGATCTAACTCACTAGTAGAAGTCTGATATTCAATTGACCTTCAGTTCCAACCGCGCGCAGCCATGAGCTTTTGTTTTGATGGTCGAGTTTACAGGATATAAATAATGACCTTGTAAGTCAGAAACACCACCGTTCATCGTGGAAACCAAGCTCGAGAGAATCGTCAACTTGGGATGCAGTTATTTTATCTTCCACCACATCATTGACCTGAGTTGAATCCAATGCCCTCAACTCTGAGACTCCAGCAAACTGGCCATTATCTTTATTTCCGGTCTATCTCTCCCTTCATGTTTCTTAAAGTTTGACTCTCTCAGCTGCATCCTACTCCTCTCAGTCACTTGATCTGGCTGCGGAAAGTATTCCCCGCAATTATTTTGCATTCTAGTTAATTATGTTCATTTCATTGTCAATTCTTTGTTCTTATCAGCTGGATTCAGTTATAGGTAAAGTATACCTTCATTCCCTATTCACATTGCAGCTTGATACATTACATACAATACGGACTGTGGAAGAGCCACAAAAAAAAACATCAAGCCCAAAGAACTGGCCCCAGGAGGTTCCATGCGCAGTGTGTTATTATTGATTTTTCTATCAGAATGTGACTAAAAATCAACGGTGTGGCAAACTCTTGTCACCAGGCCGGCGAGCACAAGTTCTACCCCGTGTCTCCCCTCGGGGCTAGTCTTACATAATCAGGAGCTAACCGAACATGGTTTCTTGTAACCGCACGGCCACGGCGGGTAAGCTGTACTAAAAAAAAGTGGTGGTCGGCAGCCCATTGGCAATGAGAATAAAACATAAATGTACTAGTAAGTTTTTCTTCAAGAAACATTATTCCTGAATCAAGCCGCTTCAAATGCACTGACCCGCTTCGTTTTCCCTGGCTGTCAAGCAATGAGGAGCCTTAACATCACGCGTCAACCCACTCAAACCAAGCTCAGCTCCTTCAGTAGCACCTCGTCGCTTCGAGTACTGCCTGGCCCGGTGTTCCGTGCTTCACGTTCCTTTCGAATCAAACCTCGGCTCCTTCACTCTGGACCAACTCCCTCTCCACCTCCACCCAAAAAACGAGCACTAGTCGATATCGCCCTCATTGCTACTGGTTTCTTCTCGATCGGAGCGACGGTCCTCTGGCTTCAATCCACTAGAAAAAAGAAGATTGATGACCCTTTATTCGGGGCTTCACAAAACAGAGAGCAATTTGAAATCCCAATCGCCAGCCAGTGAGTCCAGTGAGTCTTTATCCAATCCTAGAGTTCACTCAAATATAAGATACGAGTATTTCGAAATCCTTTGTTCGAGCCAAAAGACCTTACTTGATTCATTTTTTCTGTTTTCTAGTACTGGCTCTCCGGGTGCAAAGAAAATTTTGACAATGCTCTCAACGCAAGAGGTGAACCAACTCTTGAAAAAATATGAAACTACTTTCTCCGTCGATCGAGTGGGAAACCCGGTCTACCGTACGATCTTCCTCTCAAAAATTACGGTATTCATCCAGCTCTCTGACTGACACATTGTTTTGTTTTTTTACTTCAGGGTACGATACCAATCACGTAGCCTCAAATGCGCCAATAGAAGATGATTCATTATGTGCTGTCATGACTCGCGACCAATCAGATTCAGACCCCAAATCCTTTTCAAAACCGTCTCCCAAAGATATGCTATTTTTTGGTGTTTTTGACGGCCATTCTGGCTGGCAAACTTCGAAACTATTGGCCGAGCAGCTACTCCCAGCGGTCAATCGGGAGCTATACTCCGTTTTTCGCAGCGAACCTGAGTATGTGGCGGCATATCTTGCGAAGAAGCTCGCACAAGCACATCCTGACGAGAAAGCTAGTAACGATGGAGTTCGTGAAATCAAGATTTCGAAGAGTATTATGGAAAAGATTTGGAACATCGTCACGTGGAACAATCAACATAAACGACCTGTTATCAACAATCTCGACCAAGATGATGATATCGTCAAGCTTGCTATTCAAAACGCCTTCATCAAGCTAGACAACCAAATAGTGGGTCGTCCTTTACAGATGCTGTCAGCATACGAGGCACAGCGGAAGTCCGGCGACCAAAGTATTCCCAAGGCTTATGGAGCCGACGTCACTCCCCAACAAACAGCCTCTCTGCAGACTCTTCTACCAGCTCTGAGCGGCTCTTGCGCGTTGCTGGCGTATATCGATACTTTGAGGTCAAAGTGAGTTTTTCTCGTTTTTTGACCATCTAATGGGGTCTGCTTAGCCCAATTAGCATTTGGACTTCGCTTTCAGGGTACATGTAGCGTGTACTGGCGATTCCCGGGCGGTCATGGGAGTTTGGGATCCGAAAGCCAATCAAGGCAAAGGGAAATGGAAGGCCCAGTTACTCAGCGAAGATCAGGAAGGAATGAATCCAAGAGAAGTCGAAAGGTTTGCATATTCACTGTTATGGGACTGCAAATCAAGGTCCCTTACTTGTTTCTTTCCTTAGAATACGATCTGAACATCCTACCGAAGAACGAGAGAATGTCATCCGTCGTGGGAGAGTCTTAGGAGGGTTGCAACCCACGAGAGCGTTCGGAGATGCACGCTACAAGGTGTGTGTTGGTTAAGCTCACCTATTGTACACACATTGTATATTGACAATCATGTTTCCAATATAGTGGCCCGTCGGCATTCAAGCAAGGCTGTATGAAGCGTTTCATCCGTCTGGAAAAGCCAGGCGTGATCCAGACGGCTACCTCACACCGCCTTATGTAACCGCTAAGCCTGAAGTCATCTCTACCTCAATCCCCACTCCAAACGATACCGATAGGCCAGTCTTCGTTGTCTTGGCGACTGATGGACTATGGGACAGACTCGAAACAGCCGAAGTTGTTGGGCTGGTTGGCAGGTGGATTGAAATGGGTGGCCAGCATCCCTCTCTGCTACCCTCTAAGCAACAGGTTCTGGGTAAGAAGCAAGTCGCGGTGGCCGATCAAGTCGAGGTCATATGTCCGCCAGGAGGTTCTACGCCAACGGCGCATGACCCTCAGAGTTCTTCGGAACAATCCTTTATTTTTGAAGACACCAACGTTGCAACTCATCTAATCCGCAACGCCCTGGGAGGTGCAAGCCGAGAAAAAGTCGGGGCATTGCTCAGTATCCCCGCACCACATTCAAGGCGATATCGCGATGATATAACGGTCACTGTGGTGTAAGTAAGAAATTTTGTAGCGCATGGCGAGACATGAACGAGGCTCTGATCAATGATTTTTCCCATCAAAGATTTATTGATCCTGAGAGGAGTTCTCGAAGTAATGCAAGTCAAGCTGGCGATGGAGTCGTTGGGGAAGGAATAACAAAAACAAAACCTGAGTTAATTGGAATATCAAAGCTATGAAACATTGAATTTGTCTGAGCTTTGTCCAATGCACAGCCAGGCTGTTTGCAGATTTGTGCTTTTTAAAGTCAATATGTTTCTTTTTCACATGCACTCTTGAATCTCCTGAAGTTATTCTATCTGAGCTACTAGAATTCTTGTCCAACCAATCTTACTGCTGCAATTGTCTCACTTTGGCCTGTCCAATTGAGCAAAAGGTAGCAATAGGGTTTCAATGCATGCAAGCTGAGTTCATAATCCACATTGTCCCAATAATTCTGCAGGAGCCTGCTAAGAAATATGAATCATAACTTGAGAGGGTTTGCCTGGGTTTTGTCACCAATGTCTCTGACAAATTGTCACTCTTGGAGTGCCCTGATTTTCAGTGGTAAATCAAGCAGATCTGGGCACTATGTCAGTTATTGACTACTACTGGAAGGAGGTATGAACCAAAGCAACAAAGATCAGTTGGAAAAGAGCACAAAAAGGTCTGGATACATTTTCAGTCATGCAAATGACCAAGCTGAAGAGAGAAAGACAGATTAAGATAATAAAATATCAGCAGTAACAAATGGAGGGAAATAGGTGTCAGGCCACTTGGAGGTAATTGCACCAATGATTCTATTCCAACACCCAAAAAAAAAGTGAAACTCCCTGAAAACAACAAAAGGGCCAATTATAGTGAACGTGGACAATTTCCACAATAATTTTGGAGTTTCAAGTGACATATATAACT